>CM042171.1:73537879-73552879 GCA_023376005.1 Doryteuthis pealeii
ATGAATGAAAAACCCCTTCCAAGTGACCCCTTCAAAAGTATTAAAACACTTTTTGAGAGTGGGGTCCCTGATAGAAAGTTTTTCTCATCTATTATTTAGACTCCTTTGAAGCATCAAGTTAATATAATTATTCTATAAGTTATTTAGAGAAGATAAAATCCGTCTCTTACCTTTGTAATATCTGTTGAGGAATGGGTTTGACTTATCTATCTATCTATCTATATATATAATATATATATATATATATATATATATATATATAGAGAGAGAGAGAGAGAGAGAGATAAATATATATATATATAATATATATATATATATTTATATATATAAAATCTTGTCTGGTTAACTTCGGTGAATATTGCTACATTGTAACTATCTTAAGTAAAAATAAAAACGGTCAAATAGAAGAATTTATTCTTAGCTTGTTTTTACAGTTGTAAAATAAGATAAAATATATTAGATTAAATAGATAGATCAGTAACAAATAAAAGATTATCTTTAATTATAATATTAGAAAGATTGATGAATCTATTTTTTTAGAATAAAAACTAGCGAAATATTACTACACATTTTTGTCTGAGTTTTTTTTCTCTTCATTCCTTTATATTTACCTCACTCTGTCGGATTCATTCCAACCCCCTTTTCCTGATAATATAATATATATATATATAATATATATATATATATATTATATATATATATATAATATATAAGTATATTTTAGCAGCATTTTTTCTTTTATACAAGTTTCATTAAACTGTAACAGACAATTTCCTGTCGGACAAGTTTTTCATTGATCCGTTCCAATTTTCGAGCCATCTTTCTGGTGTTCGGGGTGTAACTGGTTAACAGTCCCCAAAGGTTTCCAAACGAGCGCTTTCGGCAATACAATTTTGCCATCCTCAGGGTGGAAACGATGGTATTAATTTCGTGTCTCGTTTTTAACGAGAAGAGTAGTAGCAAGGAATTGAAGTGGGAGGTAATAACCATTGGTAGTAGGAGGTGTAGGAATGGTAGTGGTTCGAGCGAGCTTTGCGGTGATTTTATGTGGGAGGGGGGCACAAGCGTGTGAGAAGGGGAGGGCTATAGAGGAAGGATGATTGGCGGAAAATTATAAGCATTGAGAATATGTTGACTTTATTTCAAAGTTTATTTTGTTTAGGTAGGTTTTTTTTTTGTTTGATATATAAAGCTTCGATTATTTGAAGTTTTTGTTTGTTTTTTTTCTTATGTGGTGTGCGTATATTTTCCGTTATATATATATATATATATATATATATATATATATATATATATATATATATATATATATATAATTAAAGGTAAACATATTTTACATGGGTTATACCAAAATTCAATTTTTCAGGATTTTAGTGTTATTAGCTATGACCTGCCTGGGACCAATACGTCACCTAGTATTATATATGACGATACCCATTGTTTATTTGAATATAAATCTTTACAACTTTGCATGAATATTTTTTCTTTTTCATTTTTACATATTTATAATCTTGCATCTCTATTATTTTCCATAAACTTTTAGGAACATTCCTTCGTCCGGTATCGAAAAATTGGTACAAATTAGAAGGACGTTCCGCAAAATCAAACATCCAGGGTGAAATACAGCTGAAATTCTGTCTGACAACGCGTGAAGACAGAGGATTCCTGAAGATGACAATTGGACTGACATGAAGCAGCATGAGGATCTGATTTGCATTTTCATTGAATACAGATGCGAAACTCAATGTAAGAAAATTTTTTTATTATTTACTTATTATTTATTTGTTGGATGTTTTTTTTAAGTTACACAATGCAAGTGTAATGAAAAAATAAGGTAACTATGGTGTTGTTTTAATATGTGATTATTCTTGCCTCGACAGAGTACAGCGTTGTTATTTTTCGTCAGTACCTCCCTGTGCCGGGAGTGGGCAATTTGCGCACCTGCTGCCGATTTAATTACCCACTCCGGCCACGGGGAGGTAGTGACAAAAATAACGACGCGGACTCTGTCGAGACAAGAATAAATCACAGGTTAACAATCAAAACCATAGTTACCTTATTTTTCTTTACACTTGCAGTGTGATAGCCTTCAAAACCAACACCAAACCAATATAAACACATGCTTCAAGCAAATTATAAAACACTTTTATTATTGTGTTATACTCTCTTTCTTACTTTCTTACTTCTTTCTTCTTCTGTTTCATCTTTCTATCTTAGGTTTTTTTCTAGCGTCTGGACTTCGTCTTGGGGACTTCGTGTCTGGTCTTCCATTGGGGATTTCTCTATCAGACGCCCTGTTCAATTGGTAGTTTTTAGATAACACAAGACTTCGATTATACTTAGATCATATTTTATTCTGAATCCCCACCAGACTACCTGCTAGATTGAGCCGGCAGCGTGCATAACACGACTTACACCGTCGTGGCTTGGCCGATCTGACTAAAATCTATTTCTAATCTAAACCGGAAGAGGTCTTCTCCACCGATTCTCACGGTATCCACCGGGAGATCAGGATGAGTCAAGCCTTGTCATTCAATCCTTCAAGGCCGCCGACTGAACTTATAACAGCCATTTTGTTTTGTACACTACTGTACATAAGTATTAGGAATCTAATAATTATGTAACATATTTACTAGAAGTGCCTACCCGGCGTCGCTGGGTAGAGGGGGATTTTTTAAATTAGTCTCGCAGACCTGTTATTACTTATCACAAGTTAGATCCTTACTGGATGCCCCATAAAATCCCCCGTAAATAAATAAAAATATAGTAAGAAATTTCAATTCAATAATTTACAATTTTAAAAAATACAATATAAATGAGGCGACTAATTCAATCAATCAACATCATATTTCAATCCCCTTCTGTTACTATACAAATTTTAATTTTTAAATATTTTCCCAATATAAATAAAATCTTCATTATTTTTGCTCAAAAACCAAGCCTGGTGATAGTAAATGTGTATAATATATTTACTTTGTCGTTGATTGTTTTATTTTCGAAGTTTCCTCCGGACATACACATATTACACAACTGTCTTTATATATGTATAGATGGATAATTGGTTTTTATTTCAAAGTTTTTCCTCCGGACATAACATATACACAACTGTCCTTTGTATATGTATAGATGGATAATTGTTTTATTTTTTCAAAGTTTCCTCCGGACATACACATATACACAACTGTCCTTTGTATATGTACATTCGTACATATAGAATTTATGTGAAGAAAATACAGAAAATAGATTTTTCGATATTTTTCAGGAATTTACTGAAATTTAACTGCAAATTCCTATTTTTCAGATCATTAATATTATAGTATATAATAATTTAAGTTGTAAAAAATGAGTCCTAAAAAGGTAGACCGCATCTGGGCGAGGATATGAAAAACCGAATTGCAGGATTAAGGCAGTCTAATATGACTTACAAGCAGATTTTCGATATTTTGAAAAAAGAAAATGTGACAAACATCTCTCTCTGCTGTGAAGAGAAATTGGTCAAAGGTTCGAAATCGAAGGTTCAGTAAAAAGGAAATTCTGGATCTGGTCGCCCTAGAGCATCCGCTGTGAAGGACGACCACAGGCTTAACATGACTGTTTTGAAAGACCGAAAGAAAACTTATGTTTGACCATAGCAAACAATTTCAAAACAGCGGATGGAAATTCCATTTCTAGAATGACAATATCTAGACGATTGAAGGAAATGGGATTTTCTTCAAAAAGGTGCGCAAAGAAGCCATTATTATCTAAAAAGAACATCAATGATAGAAAGACATTTGTCTCGTGTTATGGCAAGAAAGACAAAGAATGGTTTAGGAATGTTTTTCTGGTCCGAAATATCAAGATTTTGTCTTTTTAGTGATGCTCCGAACGCTGCATTCGAAAGACCCGGAGAAGATTATCGCCAAGTTTGCATAAAAACGACAGTGAAACACGGGAATGGAGGGATAATGGTATGGGGAACTTTTAATGCCGCATGAGTTGGGGAAACTTATTAGATGTGAGGCGTCAATCAATGCAAAGGAATACATTCGAATATTAGAAACAGGACTGTTTCCAAGTATCCAGAAGCTGAGAGTATCCCATAGCATTATTTTCAACAAGATAATGCACCTGCACACACCGCTAAAGTCACTAAGAAATGGCTTGCCAATAATTCAATTGATGTGATGTTTTGGTCTGGCCAAAGCCCCGATTTAAACCCAATCGAGAATATTTGGGCCATAATATCTCGTGCATTGGCTGGAAGAACTTTTTCGAACAAAGAAAAACTGTGGGAAAGCTCTGCAAAATGAATGGAATAGCATACCCTCTTCACAGTTTTCCAAGTTGGTTGAGACATGGTTTAAAAGGATTAATCTTTTAAAGAAAATCAAAGGGGAAAGCGATTCCAACTAAGCATTTATTAAAGTAATGTCTTGTTCTGTTTATATAAGACTCGTTTTTGTTTTTTGTTCAATTGTATTTTGTTTAATTTAGCTTTTTGTACAAATAAAATGTATAATACTTGCTGGGCCCATTTATTTTGTTCACGAGTATATAGATGGATAGATTTATTTATCTATTTATTTATAGTGTTTGTTTATCCTTATTTATTCATTCCTCCCTAAACGTTTATTTTTGTTATTCTGATTTGTTTAAAGGCGCCTTCCGACAAGCATTAAGTTTAATATACATTAAAACGTAACTTTACATACTTGCCTACTGCACTCGACCTCCGTGGGGGGTCCAGTGAGCGTCGGCCACTGGACCGGTAAAGTACAAATAATAGGGTCGATCCCAGGGGGCTTTCCCCCAAGGCAATACCTGCCCCCTTGGGGCAGGGGCTGGGTTTATTGCCCAGCGCCTGAGGCACCCCCTTGAGGGGAATGCCGACGGGATCGACGCAATTTTTGTTAGCCCACATAAAAATGAGACCTTTGTGTCCAGCCCATACAAGTGGGTATGAGGCAAATACCGACTATACATTAAACGTAATGGTGCGCGAGTTCAAATCCTGGATGAGGTTTCTCTGAATTTCTGAGAAGGCTGATAATTAGTATTATTTTGGATTATTCGGGCTATTGTCCTCATCTGTATTGTTATATGTACAACGTTTCGGCCGATCTCAGTTTTTACTTGTAAATACAGAATTCCAGGATTTTTTTTTCGATTCATTCGGAGTTGCGAGTTTAATTAAGTTAGCATCCTCCTAATTTTTAAAGCGGGGTAAATCTGGTGTGAATTCAGAATTTTCCTTCTCCTAGACCGGTTGCCAAAACAAGGCCTTTAGTTGGATTTTTTGCTTCAATATTTCTTTTATATTCGTGATTTCCAATTGATGTTATCTCATTTTTTTTGTTTGATGTAATAAGTTTTTCTTGCTTTCCTCGTTTTCACTTTGACACACATCCTCATTTCATCACGTATGGATATTTCTTCTCTTTATTCTTCAATTGCCTTTCTATCCGGAATTTCCATTTGGCTTACTTAAATTTACTTATTTTAAAATTGCTGTTATGTGTTATAACTACTGGGCTTATACTTGGTCGCAGAACACGACTCGCTTTACTATTTTACCTTTATGGCTGGCGTGGGTGGGACAAGAGATCCATGCCTTTCTCAATGGTATTAGGGCGAAAGTGAAATACAAACAGCATCATCTATGATTTTGAACTCGGTTCGCCCTGTCTATTTCCAAAGATAAAAAACCTGTCTGTAAAGACGATGGCGCAGTGTCCACCGCATTTTTTTTTTTTTTTTTGCTGCCTTAATAGCCGCCTTCCGTACCATAGTTTAATGTCTAGTCACATACTGCGTATTGATAGATTTATAATTGCAATGAAGCAAAAAAAAAATATATTGGAAATCCGATTCACTGACAGCTAAACACAATTCTTCCTAGTGTGTTATATCAGTGCTGCTGTATGGCTGCACCACTTGGACCCTAACAAGGACGCCTTAATGTTGGGCCCTCACCAAGGACACTGAACATTTTATTAATTCGGTTATTCCCTTGATATTTGGGTTTTTTTTTTTTTCGACGGGACATACGATGGTGGAATTTAGGTCCGTTAAGTTCGATTTAACCGGCACATGCATGGTTTTAGAGCTACTACTCACAATAAAACGTACGTTTTTAATCCCAGAATGCTTGTCTACATGATAATGTGTGTATGTATGTGTGTTTTTTGTAATATAATTTCCCTGTTTAATTAAGTTGTGATATAGACTAAGGCCAAAAAATGAACAATCAATTAAAACGTTAATGTTCTCCCCCGTCAAGATAATTCACTTAGAATTCAACACTCTTATTCAGAGATATTACAGTTTCGAAGCACCTCTTTTTCTTTCTTTTTTTTTTTTTTTTGTTATAAATGATTTTTACATGTTGGAAAGATAATTTAAAGTTCCTAGGATCGACAAAAAGACAACATGAAGAGACCGGAAGGGCATGTTGGCTATAAGTTTTGTACAGGCAATAAAGATGAGGACAACAGTCCGAAAAAATCTCATGCCTACAGGACAATGACCCCCTCCTTCTCTCGCCTCTCTCTCTCTACTGACAATATCTATTTATTTTTCATGTCATTTTTATTTAGCATAAGCATTCAGACAAAATTGTTTGTTTTTGTTTAACAACACGTAATCAAACTTGGTGGGTTATTTAATTGCAATGTTCTTGTTATATATGATTTGTATGAGAATAATTTGTGCGTTAAAAATAGCTTTTTAAAAATGAATTGTTAATGGAACTAAGGTTGCGAGACAACAGGTGTGTAATCATTTTCTTTACAGATATATTTTTGTAGTGAGCTCATTTTGTAATCTATTTAACTATAAATGGGATCTCTAACAAGGTACTACAACTCTGGGTCAAGATGCACCTGGAAATAATGGCAATGTAGAGCACTAGATGCATTTTAATGTTATACATAGGACACAAAGACCCTTTAGACCACCGCCTTCTAGCACATATGTACAACGTTTCGGCCGAATCTCAGTTTTTTACTGTAAATACAGAATTCCAGGATTTTTTTTTCGATTCATTCAGAGTTGTTGAGTTTAATTAAGTTGCATCTTTTTTCGTCTGCTAAAGACGATGGCGTAGGTCCACCCAATTTTTTTTTTTTTTTTTTTGCTTAATAGCCGCCTTCCGGTTCCATTAAGTTTAATGTTAGTCACATACTGCGTATGATAGAATTTATAATTGCTAATTAATAGTACTGGCCTGGGTGGGTTTGTATGGAGGTGTGCTGTTGCCCAAGTAGCAGGGCCCGCTGTCACTCTGCCATGTGGTGCAAAGGAAAGGTACGGCCAATGCTGCTTGCGCAACGGCAGTGTCGCAGGAGTTGATGTGTTAACACCGAAATCAGGCGTTACTCCAAGCTTAGGGACTTCGGCTCCGATTGTTTTCGGGGTTTACTCTCAAGGCTTTCATTGGGGTAGGGTAAAGCGCTAGAAACGTTTGTTTTATAGCAGACTCTTCCATGTCTGCATAGTTACAATATATATATTTATATAATATATATATATATATATATATATATATATATATTATATATAAAAGTAATGGTAATTTGCTTGAAGCATTGTTAAGTATGTTATTAAAATAATAAAATTCGAAGCAATACCAATGCCGTTAAAAAAAAATACGGCCATTGTATTTGCCTTTCGATTTTATTATTTTATATTATATTATGTATATATATTATATATTATATATAGAGAGAGAGAGAGAGAGAGAGAGAGAGAGAGAAGAGAGAGAAACAATAATTATATTCCGAATTTTTAATAATTTACCGTTCGGCTGGGTTTTAGGAATACACCGACTGCACCTCTCAGCGGGGAAGAACCCCCCAATGAGACTTCCTGTTGGCATCGTGGTGTTGGCGACCCCGTGACTCTTAAGGACGGAATCTTGGTGGATAAAGCAGTCCATGACATTTGCAACACTCCACTTACACCTTACTTAGCTTAACGGGCATCGGAGAGGCCCCCTCCGATCAATCGGTGGTCTGTCAAGGCCCTAATCACCTAGATGCTTGTCCCAACCCTATTGCCTTATGGCAAAGTCCCGCCCTTTTTTATCTTACATTTGGTAGAAAGCGACGTCTGAGGGTCTCCATTGTCCTGGCGATTTATGTTTAATTCTATTTTGATGGTGAAGTTCCAGTCCTGGGATTTGGGAATGTGGAGCACCCCTCATCACCATTTGCTTTCCTGGTCCACTCTGACCGGTAGTGGTAGTACCTGTTTAAGGTCCCGTCTATGGTTAAAATAGAAAAATTGTTTATAAAAAAATTGAGTAATCCATTAAGAATGAATTTATTTCAAAGTATCGGCATTAAATGACCCACTGGATTTGATATGGCCGCTAAAAATTAAACAAACCAAACGAAACGTTAAAGTGCAAAATGGTTAGATATTGGTAGAACAATGACATTTATTAAAATGTTATCAATTAGAAATATTTTGAGGCGTGTGGTGTAATGGTTTAGAGTCGTAGGAATTGGACTCGAGTTCAATTCCTGGCCGAGGCTGTTTGCATTTCACATAGCGCTAATACTCTTGGGAAAGGTATGAATCCGATTCTCTCTCCAGCTATGGGGTAAATACCAGAGTAGACTGGGCTCTTTAACCATGGCTAGGTACCCAGTTAGGAGATGGAAAACTCTGAATAAACCTATTAAACTACGCATAAGAAATTGACCTTGGGCCGTGCGGAGGGGTTGGTAAATGTAATATAAATTAGAAAATAAAGCCATTTTCCAGTTCATGAGCAAATTTATAATAAATATTTTGGATGCCTTTGTTCTCGTTCGCTCGATGATGATCCGATTTATTTAATGTTAAAATTATTTTCTTTTTAAAAAGCTATGTTGATCCGACAGGTTCTGAATAAATCAATTTTGAAGTCAATTGTTTGGTATTTTCTTTTAAATGATGATTTATCCATAGGATTGTTTTCTCTGCACACAAACACCCCCACCCACCCCATGCAGACAAAATCATCTTTTGACTATAAATTAGGTTGAAATAGATCACTAATTAAGACTGAGCCTATTCTAGTAGTACCACCCTTTAACAGGTTGAATTTCAGAGTTTTTTCTTCTCTTAGACTGGTTGCCCTAACCAAGGTTTAAAGAACCCAGTGAAATAGATCACTAATTAGGACTGAGCCTTTCTAGTAGTAACCAACGCCATAATTTTAATGTAAGATGACTTACTGCTATTTGTCCTATATCCTAATTTTGGGGGAGGATGCGTGCTGTTGCTAATGGTTAAGTCGTGGAAAATGGACTCGTCGACCTGCAGTTTTCAATCCTGTTTCAAATCCTTGCTTCTCCAGTAGTGTCCGACATATCTTGTTGTCTCAACATGGATTAAGCTGCGTCATAGGAGGCAGTGTCATACTGCTGCGGTTTTTTTTTAAATTATTGCAACATTATCAGTGATCTCGGATTTCTCAGGATAATTTGTCTATAGCAGTTCATGCCTTCCCAATACGTGTGAGCACGAATACAAGCAATACTATGGGTATTCAAAAAAATTTTTTGCTTGTTTTAAATAGTTTTTATCTGTCCAATAGGAATTATCTTAACCGTTTTTAAAACTGTAAATTGTTTTAAAATTAAACAGGTGGGTCGGTTTAGTTCAGTTGTAGAGTCTCTGCCTAAACGTCAAGGTTCCTGGTTCGATACTAGCCATCTCAGTGTAGAGTAGCACAGAGATTTGTGCTGTAAAGTATATATGGTAGGTGTAGCCATCTCATTGGTCTAGGCTAGTGAAAAGGGGGTAGACTCCTTGCTGTCTGGCTAATACCGACTTTAGGCCACCCTGATGATGTTTCTTTAGCACTGAAATTAAGATTGAAAATGAGGATAAATAAAAAATTCAATCACCAACATGATTTTGTAATTGAAAACAAAAATCTATAACCCTGTTTAATTTCTTTAATTCTAAAGAAATTATTAAGTTGCCATCGGTTGGAACTTGATTGTTCTGTAAGTGAGAACATTAAGGCTATTATCACTAAAAAAGGTCTCCTGTGTGTAGCCGGCCGTTCCTACCAGTCGAGAATATAACCGGTTCTCACTATAAATAGTAACCACCGAGTAAAGGTTTGTACTGTTACCGTACTGTACTGCTAGCGGCAAGTAGCGTTCTTTGTACCTAAAAACATCGCTTACCCTACCTTGACTTGACTTCCTTTTTTTTACTGTTTGAACTAACATTCACAACACTATGAATGCTTTTTTACCAGTAATTGCATTGTAAAATGCAATACCTAATAAGCTTAGCTAGTTCTGACATAGAGCCAAAAAAACACACAAACTAAGCCAGTAGAAGCAATTCACCATACAGTAGTAATTCTCTCCACAGAAAGCGAGAAACCAAAAAACATGGTCGGCTATAAACAGACTATCAGCATATGGAAATCCGATCTCACTGACAAGCTAAACGACAATTCTTCCAAGCTTGGTTATATCAGTGCTTGCTATAGGCTGCACCACTTGGACCCTAACGAAGCGCATTAATGTGGTCGCTCACTAGGACACTGAACATTTTATTAAATTCGGTTTATACAATGTTTTTTCTTTCGACGGGGTGAGCATACGATGTGTGGAATTTAAGTCCGTTAAATTGATTTAACCGGCAGATGTGTTTTTAGAGTACAAAAGGGCGTATAATTTTAATTCCAGAACTTGTAAGAAAGGGTATGTGTGTTTTATGTAATATAATTTCCTCAAATAGTAAAGATCTATGTCAATAGTAGAACAATGAATTAAACGTTAATTGTTCTCAAGATATCCACTTAGAATTCAACACTTATTCCAGGAGATATTACCAGTGTTCGAAGCACCTCTGAAATCTCACTCAAATAGATGGTATTTATTGCTGGCTCTAAAAAGATGGAGCTGAAAATCTTTCTAAAAATCATATAAAAATAAACTAACTAATCGATTTTAATAAAAATTTTCTATATGAAGTAATTAAAAGACGAACTTTTATTCAAATTAATGTTTTAAAACTTAAATTGAAAAGCTAATAATTTTCCGGTGCGCCATATCCCCCTACAAAGACAATAAATGATTTACATTTTTGGAAAGAAAAATGACGAATCAATGAAAAAGAAATAAACCGCTACTAATTCGGTTGGTAATTAGGCATCTTTTAACATTGAACTTGAATCTTCGTAAATAAGAGAAAAAATATGTATCTTTTTTTCTTTTTTTTTTAAATGTTAGTTATTCTAAAGATTTATATTAAAAGTTCCTATTGTTACTTGTTTTTTGGGGTTTTTTCAGGATTTTTAAAAAATTTATAAAATGTAAAAATAAATACTTTTCTTTAGCGGATTCAAAATCGTATTTATTGATCAAAGAAAATATTGTATAAAAAAATATCTAGCTAAAAATAATGACATAATAATTCTGGTTTTATTTTTGAAAATAATGTTGAATTACAAATTGTCGTCTAAATGGGGGGCGCTAAGCGAATTTAGAAAATCTTGTTAATTTTTTTCTTCAAGCGATGCGTGCTGGGATACATAAGTTAATAGCGTTCAAATCCGTGACGCTAGTTATAATTATTACTTTGTAGAACTCAAACAAACAGTGTTTTGAAGAAATTTATTATTTTATTTGTTTGAAAACATATACGTACGAAAACTCCATACAAAGAAATAGTGCACACGTCAAGATGCGATAATTTTGTCAACAAAAGATTAAAAAATGGCGGGATTTTACGGGAATTTACTTTTAAATGCAAAAATTTAGGTTTTATGTGAGAGAAATTTGTTTTTTTTCTTTTTATAACACATAAACTTGAAATTGTCTTTATATTAAACGTAAAATAAAACATTAAAAAGTTAATTTTCCATTTTTATTGACGTTTTAAAATATTTTTAAACAATTATGCGCATTTTCCAAAGGTCCGTATTTTGCACATCCCTATCACTAACTATTGTACCATGCAAAGTGCCCATTGTTGTTATCATCGAACCAAATTTGTTTTACTTACCTAATTGACAAATTTAATAATGTCCTCAAAGTTAATTTCTTTCCGATTCACAGACATCAAATTTTGAACGTTTTAAAATTCTGTCTCAAAAAACCCGCTTTAGTCATAAGATTCTTGCAGACATGTTGGCTATTTTGTCTTCTCTGTTTTTGATTCGTTCGACTTATGACTTATTTTACGTTCGTCAATTTGGGAGAGAGAAAAGTAATAAGAAAGAAGATAACAATCCCATCTCTTTTTTTTATTGTTAATTAGAAAAACATTTCTTAATCAAAATAATTCTTTCAAGATTACTCAAGGGAAATTACCGAATCCAATTTTTGATTTTCAAAATCAATTATTTCCAATGATTGATTCAATCAGGAAAAAAATGGATCTATATGAATATAATAAACAAGAATTATACATGAAAGATTTTTCGAAAAAGAAGGGATTTCCGAAAATGAGGGATTTTCTCAAATAAAGGGATTTTCCGAAATGAATGGATTTCTCAAATGAAGGTTTTTTCCGAAATGAAAGGGATTTTCTTCAAATGAAAGGATTTTTTTAAATGAAGGGATTTTCTCAAATGAAGGGAAATTCCAAAATGAAGGGTTTTCTGAAATGAAGGGAAATTCCGATATGAAGGGCTTTTCTCAAATGAAGGGTTTTTTCTCAAAATGAAGGTTTTTTTTTTTCCGAAATGAAGGGCTTTTCTCAAATGAAGGATTTCTCTCAAATGAGGAAATTCGGGAAATGAAGGGATTTTCTCAAATGAAGGGATTTTCCGGATATGAAGGAATTTTTCCGAAATAAGGGCCTACTCAAATGAAGGGATTTTCTCAAATGAAGAGAAATTCCGATATTAATGTGGGTTTTTCATCACAAAAATCGACAATACAAGATTTTAGACACCTAAAAAAAATTACCGTGTAAAATTCAATCCTGACAAAAAAAGTATAAGGGATTTTCTCAAATGAAAGGAAATTCCAATATAAAGTCTTCGAGAAAATTTCATTTCCAAATCTAGAATATGTTAAAATATTTAGGATACTAAAAAAATTAACGTTTAAAATTCAATTGAGACAAAAGTATGAACAAATACAAATCGAGAAGATCCAACGGTGTAAAAACATACAGCTAAATTTCACTAATTAAGACCGTGAATAAACACACTTACTTCCTATCCCACTAAGACGAAAAAGGGCATTTGAATTTTATTACCTATTTATTTACCCATCATAAGATGGTTTAAAACCATATAGGTAAAAATTCCAGGTATTTCCTATAACATTTACATATATATATATGTGTGTGTGTGTGTGTGTGTGTGTGTGTGTGAGAGAGAAAGAGAGAGAGACGAGAGAGAGAGAGAGAGATTTTTTCAAAATTTAACCTAAGAACGGGTACAGTTGAAGAATTTGGTCAATTACGGTTCAGTAACACCTAAAGTTATTTCAGGTATGTAATAATAATAATAATAATAATAAAATAATAATAATACTAATAAAATCATGTATCCCAGCAAATGAAGACCAGACCTAGTGTTGATTAACAAAAAGGAAAGAACTTTCAACTGGTGGATTTTGCAGTTCCCAGCAGATCATAGGTGAATCTTAAGGAATGAAAAAAAATGGACAAATATCTCGACTTTGCCAGAGAACTGAAAGTTATGGAATATGATAAGTGAAAGTGATACCAATTTGTAGTTGCTCGCGCACTTGGAAGCAGCCCAAAAGGATTGGAAAAAGGGTTTGGCAAAGTTTTGGAAAGTTTGGAAATCAGAGGAAGAATTTGAAACCATTCAGACACTGCACTGCTTGCAATCTGCCAGAATACTCAGAGAGTCCTGGAAGACCGAGGAAGACTTTGCTGTCACTTCAGACTCCAGTGAAAGACCATCAGCTAATGCTGAAATGTGAAAACTCAAAAGAGTAATAAATAATAATATAATATAATTAATTAATAATAATAATAATATAATAAAAAATTAAAAAAAAGGAAAAGGGTTAAAAAAAAAAAAAAGGGAAAGGGTTTAAAAAAAAAAAATAAAAAAATAAAAAAAAAGGAAAAGGGTTTTTGAAAAGATTGGATATCAGAGGAAGGATTGAAACATTCAGAACACTGCACTGCTGCAATCTGCCAGAATACTCAGAAGAGTCCTGGAAGACATGAGGAGACTTTCTGTCACTCAGGACTCCAGTGAAAGACCATCACGCTAACACTGATGTGAAAACTCAAAAGGAAGATATAAAATAAATAATAATAATAATAAAATAATAATAATAATAATAATAATACTGTGCACAATATAACTGCTGCAATAAATGGTATATTATTAACAGGATAGCTACTTCTTTATAAATGCCTCATTTATTTCAAATTCAGCTAGAATTTGCGCCAATAAGAGCAACAAGAATTCCAAAAATATGTGTGATGAGGAACGTCGATTATTTTTTTGTGGGGGTGGAGGCGTTGCCATCAAGGTTGCATCCTGTGTTTAGGTCCGGTTTAGGCTATCGATGCTCTCAATTTAGATCACATAATTAAACTTAATTAATAATAATAATAATTAATAATAATAATTAATAATCGCAACTAACCAGTAAATGTCACTTGAATAAATATAAGTAACTAAGGTAATCAGATTCGGGTAGGATTCGATCTTACGTCTCTTTTATTCGGGAAGCTTTATATACGTAAGGTAAACTTGCTTCGTTGATTAAACTAAAAGTATTTAACGATTGGCAGTAAATCAAATCTATATTGTTCTTATTCTTCCATGATTGCCTGGCGCCATTAATTAGTTTATTATTTTACGTACAAGTAATAAGTAGTAGTAGTAGTATTAGTAGTAGTATCTAGGATTTTATTTGATAGACGAATTATTGTCATCCATTTATTAGTTTTTTAACTAATATTTCTTCCATATCAATCTCAGTTAGTTTTTTTTTACCGCCTGACTGACATCAAAGAAAAATCCTGTACAAACGCAGTGAATGAATTGTTTTATTACAC
>CM042171.1:73554368-73571868 GCA_023376005.1 Doryteuthis pealeii
TAGTCCCAGTCCTCATAAATACAGGAGTATTATACTGACTGAGTAGTCTTATACCACTAGCAGTGGTTTACCTTCTTCACGCTGTTGGCGAGTATTGTATTTTGTTAATGATATAAAGATTCCATTTCATTTCCAATCTTCCGTTTGGTTATTTCTCATTTAGTAACCTTTGTTAGGTTACAGCAGGGGGATTCTGTAATTTCTTTTTTGACGCCAATAATATGAAAAGAGTTAATGGTCTTGCTTTTGTTTTTGTTTTTTTTTGTTTTTTTGTTTTGTTTTTTTTTTTTTCGACTTTTAAATATACACTGACGTCCTTCTTTCTGGATAGATTAATTGAGTGGTTGTCTTTCAAGCTGATATCCGGATATGGAAAATTCCAAATGTTGAACCATATGTCGGCTCCCCTCCACAACACCGGATATGATTAATGCACTATGATATTTAAACCAGAAAAAGAAACGAACAAACAAACAAACAAACATACAAATATACAGACAGTAGGAAATTCTAATTACATTTAGCATAAAATAACAAAACAAAAATCATCTAGGATTAACTTTTCGGACAATATTACCTTTAGGCACCCCTTTTTGATCTCGATTAAGAAAGGACATGTTTTTCATTTACACCGTCAATATCCGGTTGTTTATTAAGGGTTAGGGTTAGGGGTTAGTTTTATAAAAAAGAGATTACAATTAATATAATAAAATGTAACAATAAAATAAATTAAAACTGACTTGTTGTAGAATGACAAAATCTATTATAAAAATTCTCAGGACCATATGACCTGTAGGCACCCCTTTTTGATCCCAATTAAGAAAGGACATATGGTCCAACTTTTCTGCAATGTCATTGAGCAAAACTGTCACAACAACCCGTCCTCCGGGGGTCTGGTGGTTTTGGCCACTGGAGTATTAGTGATAATTAACAGCGTTGATCCCAGGGGGCTATCCCCCTAGGCAACACCTGTCCTCTCGATTTAAGGGACAGGCTGGGTTTATTGGCCAGTGCCTGAGACGCACTCTTAGAGGGAGTGCCGATGGGATCAACGCATTTTTGCATCCACCACCCATGAGCTTCGATTCGTGGGTGGTCACACATTAATAGGGCCTGGGGATTAATAAAAGAAAAAGTAAATAAAACAAAAGTAAAATAAAAAAGACACAAAAATAACAATCTCCCAGAGGTCTTAGGACAGGAAGAGTCCTCTGGGAATGCGCAGGAAAACCCCCAAGTTCTTGGCGTCGAAAAGGTCTCTAGGAACGCTTGGACTTTGAGACTTTGGAGAAGTAACACCTATCGAATTGTTCGGGAAACATATCCCCTCAACGAAATAGTGTGAACCCGATAATAAAGGTCCTACTTTAAAGTCATCCCCGTCTCTGTTCATTTCCTTCTCTTCGTTAAATTCTATTTCAGCTAAACCAACCCACACGAAGTAAGTAATACTTTTATTGGGTGATAGGATACAAAACGAATTAACTAAGACTTATTCCCATAGGCCTTGTGCCTAACCCGTACACGTGGGGTACGTGGTAAATACCGCAATATAATCACGTGATTGTATGTTACATACTCATACACACATACCCATGTTGGGTATATACACAAGTGTTCTTTTACTGGAGAAAGGGGAGAGAGATAGACATAAGTAGACAGAGAGATGCATATGCATTTTGCATTACTTACTTCTTTGGCCATTTGGTGATCTCTAGTCGTTTCTATTCTTTCTCTCCATGTTAAATTCTATTTCTAGATTCTTGTTGGCTGTTCGTCTTTGATGCATTCCTTCTTCTTGGTCAGACTTTTTGCCAAGATATTCATCAAGCAAGAACTCCATATTATTTCTTTAAACTTTTATTGCTTAAACTTCTTCTTCTAACTAACACAACGGCGTGTGCATTTGATCCCAGCTAAGGCAGACATCTTTTCTGCCTGACGTCCAAGCTGGAACTGAGGGTTAACTCGGTCCCACGTATTTCGCGGGCTTTCTGTAATATTCCATGGAAAATTCCGCCCGTGATATGAAAAGGGGCCAACCCTTCAGCCAGACAGTTAGGGAGCCTATTATCCCCTTTTCACTAGCGCTAGACCAAGATTATTTTAGCGTCTGATGTGGAGCGCCACACCTACCATCAGCTCTTCATTTTTCCACGCAGCTCCCTGTACTACTCATACGCTGAGTTGGCGAGGGCCGGTATCGAACCAGGAACCTTGTGATTCCTAGCCGAACGCTCTACCGACTGAATATATAATATATATATATATATATATATATATATATATAGAGAGAGAGAGAGAGAGAGAGATATAGATATAGAGATATATAGAATATATATATAGAGAGAGAGAGAGAAATATAGATACATATATATATATATATATATATATATATATATATTATAGAGAGAGAGAGAGAGAGAGAGAGAGAGAGATAAAGATATATATATATATATATATATATATATATATAGAGAGAGAGAGAGAGGAGAGAGAGATAGAGATAGATATATAAAGATATATATATAGATAGATAGATAGAGATAGATATATAAAGATATATTATATATATATAGATAGATAGATGATATAGATATATAAAGATATATATATATAGATAGATAGATATAGATATATAGATATATAGAGAGAGATAGATAGATATAGATATATAAAGATACATATATATATATATATAGATAGATAGATATAGATATATAAAGATATATATATATATATATATATATAGATAGATAGATAGATAGATAGATATTAGATATATAAAGATATATATATATATAGATAGTAGATAGATATATATATAAAGATATATATATATATATAGATAGATAGATAGAGATTATATAAGATATATATATATATATATATATATATATATATAGATAGATAGATAGATAGATAGATTAGATAATAAAGATATATATATATAGATAGATAGATAGATAGATAGATAGATAGATAGATAGAGATATATAAAGATATATATATATATAGATAGATAGATAGATAGATAGATAGAGATATATAAAGATATATATATATATATATATATATATATATATATATATATATATATATAGAGAGAGAGAGAGAGAGAGAGATAGATATAGATATAGATAATTTCGAAAACTGGGCGGAGTCTTGTCTTTCTCTAGATTGGCCAATATCATTGAAGTCTTTAATATTCAGTTTCAAATTGATAAGTATTTTGTCCTCGCTCCGAGGAAAAAAACGCGTTAAAATGTAAATAAAAAATAAATAAAATTAAGATATAATTAATCATTATCCGATAATTAATCTATTAATGAAACAATCACATCAAATTAAACTTAATCAAATCAAATTCTGTATCTTCCTCGGAATCAGACATTTTGGCGCCAAAACAAGAAAAATTTTTTCGAAATCCATGTGACATTTTAGTACTATGCATCATCATCATCATCATCATCATGTCACTCCATGACAATCTCTCACCAGCAAGCTCTGATGATAGTGAATGTATATGTATACTTACTTTGTCGTTAATTGTCTTATTTTCGTAGTTTCCATACATACATACGCCCAAAAAATGTAATATATATCAGTTTAAAAACAAACGAGAAATCTGGGTAAAAAACAGCAAGTGTAATGGTTAGAATCCCCGCCTGTCAGCCTGGCAGTTAGGGTTCGAATAACACACATACACTCAAAAAATGTAGTTGTTGGAGTTTTAAGACATAAGGCGTGTGACAAAGGCCCACTTCTACTTATAGACTCGCCGATAAACATGTGACCAACCTATTGTCCAATCACTAGCAGTTCTCTGCTGCTGATATTATTATTTATACTGGCTGATTCTAATCTTAGCTCAATACTACTTAGATCTTCTTGGACGACGGACCAAAGGATTCTATGCCACAGGACTTATTGACTTACCAAAGGATTCTATATCACAGGACTTATTGACTTCACAGGACTTATTCACTTACCAAAGGATTCTATAACTCAGGACTTACTTACTTATTTACTTTAAGTTCTTTACAACTGGCCAAGGATGGCGGCCAGATAATTAACAGTAGTATATATCAGTTTAAAAACAAACGAGAAATCTGGTAAAAACCAGCAAGTGTAATGGTTAGAATCCCCCGCCTGTCAGCCTGGCAGTTAGGGTTCGAATAACACACAGAGCAGTTTTCTGTCTATAACTTTGCTGATGAGGCATAATATACCGAAATGTACATACAGAGATCGACTTTTTCTCGATTTGTTTACGCCTTACATTTGAACAGATATGCTCGCCTACTTCATTAATTATCAACTAATTAATTTTCAAATTAGGTATAACTTCAATTAAGCACATATTCTCCCAAAAATATATACATACATACATACATAAGGAAACCATGCTAACGCTTTAAAGACGTCTGCAAGGATATGAAGACATGCTGTTGGAATATTTTGGAATATATATATTTACCAACCCCTCCACACGAGCAGGATGCGACACAAGGTCAATTTCTTAAGCGGAGTTTAACAGGTTTGAATTCAGAGTTTTCCTTCTCCTAGAGCGGTTGCCTAACCAAGATTAAAGAGTCCAGTCTGCTCTACTATTTATCCATAGCTGGAGGGAGAGTAGGATTCATACCTTTCCCAAGGGTATTAGTGCTAAGTGAAATGCAATTACCACGTCCAGGATTTGAACTCGGGGCGACGAGTCCATTTCCCAAGACTTTAACCATTAAACCACACACTTCCTAATATTATATAGTAATATTTTGGATATAAGGTGTGCTCCAATTGCCCACCTGCATTTATATATATTTACCAACTCCTCCGCACGAGCAGGATACGACACAAGGTCAATTTCTTAAACGGAGTTTAACAGGTTTGAATTCAGAGTTTTCCTTCTCCTAGACTGGTTACCTAGCCAATGTTAAAGAACCCAGTCTGCCCTGCTATTTACCCATAGCTGGAGGGAGAGTAGGATTCATACCTTTCCCAAGGGTATTAGTGCTAAGGGAAATGCAATTACCACGTCCAGGATTTGAACTCGGGGCGACGAGTCCATTTCCCATGACTTTAACCATTACACCACGCGCTTCCTGCATTTATAGACTAGCCCAAGTCACGTGATTTTTTACTTCGCCAATTACCAACCATACTGTGTGGCTGATACACTACTTATACCCCCCATACTGGCCATAGTTCTAACTGCACTCATTGAGGACGGACTTACAGGATTACCAAAACTTTACCAATACCCAGGACTCTTTATACAAGGATCCAATTCCACTGGACAAGCGCTCTTGCTTAAGGCCTCCACGATGACCCAGAAGATTGTAACACGTGCTACATCAACACCAACAGATGGCAGGTTAATGCAGGTTAATGCATTCATTGCCCTTACGAGGTCCTCTGCGCAGCGTCGTGTATCCGCGCAAAGCTGGTGGATGTAGGTTTTTGTTGAACCCAAACTGACGTACCCATGTGTTGGTTTCAACATGAGTTCGTCCCCGCTTCTCCGGCTGTATTCGTCTTACTCGGGTGGTTTGAGAGATAGGGGTCAAGTGGCAGGGGTTGTGCAGCCATACAGTAGCACTGATACAACTACGGCCTGGAAGAATTGTCGCTTTAGTGAGGTTTACTAAGAATATATTCCAAATCTCCTATTAAAACCATTGACGTATTAACAATCATCATCATCATCATCATCATCATGTCGTACTAGCAGCACGAATATCCATGAGAATCTCTCGCCAACCGTCCCTTTCGTTCATAACCCCTGGCAGGTCCTCCGCGCAGCATCCAGTATCTGCGCAAAGTTGGTTAACGTAAGTCTTTGCTGGGCCGCCCGCGATGGCGTTTCCATGTGCTGACTTCCACAGTAGAACATCACTTATGAGTTCGTCCTTGTTTCTCCAACAATGTCCATCCTGCCTTGTTCGTCTCACTCGGATGGTTTGTATGATAGGGGGCAAGTGGCCATACAGCTGCTTTCTTGTGCGGTGTTGTTTCCACGATTTGTTTAAGAAAGCTTATTCCCTATTGTATTCAACATGAGTTCGTCCCCGCTTCCCCGGCTGTGTTCGTCTCACTCGGATGGTTTGTATGATAAGGGGCAAGTGGCCATACAGCTACATTCTTGTGCAGTATGGCCACTTGCCCCTTATCATACAAACCATCCGAGTGAGACGAACACAGCCGGGAAGCGGGGACGAACTTATGTTGAATACAATAGGGAATAAGCTTTCTTTATTCTTCTTTTATTCGATCTCCTCAACAAAATAAAGAGATTTGATTATGATAGTAGACAGTTTATTAATTCATTAAAACAAACCTTCGCATAGAATAAGTATAATCGTTTTCGTGTTTCAATTCATAATATTAATAGAACAAGCAAATATATGCACCCTCCGGGTGCAAGTATTTAAGTTTTAATGTAATGAAATATCGTATTAAATTAGAAAGTCTAATAAGAAGGCAGATAAAAAGATATGTAACACATTGAGGGTATAATAGAAAAATAGAAATGAAACATACTCTTCCATCACTCCCGTCTTTCATTGCTGAATTTTACTTATTTAACTATTTAGTTAAATTAGGAAATAAAGAATAAAATAACAGTTATTTTTTCTTGTTAATGGATTTCATTTAAGATTCATTGAAGAGATTTTTGCTTATATTCATTAGAATAAAACCAAAAAGTTAGAAATCAATAATACTAAGCACATATTTATTAAAATCACATTTTTAATATCAATATGCAAATTAGCCTTCCCATTCACACTGTAAACCGCTATTTTTTGTATATATAAATACAATTGCATGTTATTTGTATGTAGATATGGACAACACTAATAAAAAGGTGAAGCAATTTTATCAATAATTGAGGTTTAAATATAAATAAAATCATGGAGAATGTGATGTAAATAACGAAGGGAATTGTGACTTGAGTAGTAATAGAGTTTCGGTTACAGACAGAAAAACACACAATCTCCATTATAATAAGATAAGACGTGAACCTGTATGTTCAAATGTTACAGCCAGTCATCACCTCTGATAAATGTGGATGTAATGAAAATAACATACGTCGAAACTCAAAGCGTGCGCGGACGAGTCTGGCTTGCAGGGTCATCGCGGGAAAGAAATATGGCTGCTGTAAGCACTATATTTAACGATGGGCGATCTCGAACCAGCGAGAATGGGATTGCACGTATGCAAATTCTCTCGAGATCGGGCGTGCATATAAGCATACAGCGACGGCTAGAGGCAGCGTCAAACGATTACGTAGGACGACTACGAAAAAAGCTGGGAGTAGCATTCTGGCTCTTGCGACGGGTGGACGAGGCATTTTGAGATAGATTTTGATTGTTGGTGAGCAGAGTGCAGCACAGTTGGGAGAACATTATTACCATTAAGAGACTATTACATTTTGGTTGCGAAGAAAGAGAGGGAAGAAAAATACTTATACAATAAAGGGATTGCTCAGTCGGTAGAGCGTCTGCCTAGGAATTACAAGGTTCCTGGTTCAATACCGGCCCTCGCCAACTCAGCGTATGAGTAGCACAGGGATCTGTGCGGTAAAGTGAGGAGCTGAAGGTAGAGTGTGGCGCTCTATCTCAAACGCAAATCAATCTCCTTGGTCTAGCACAGGGATCTGTGCAGTAAAGTAAAGAGCTGATGGTAGGTGTGGCGCTCCACCTCATACGCTAAAAAAACAATCTCTTTGGTCTAGCGCTAGTGAAAAGGGGATACACTCCCTCACTTTACTCACTCCCCAGATCTCCAGAACTGGGGCCTAGTTTAGTATCAGACCAAGGACACCTCTTAGAGGAGAGGATCATATCCCTCTGCAGGATATAAAGTAAAGTCGTCGGGGCGACCTAATGTCGGTATGAGCCATACAGCGAGGGAGTCTATCCCCTTTTCACTAGCGCTAGACCAAAGAGATTGTTTTTAGCGTCTGATGTGGAGCGCCACACCTACTATCAGCTCTTTACTTTACTGCACAGGTACCTGTGCTACTCATACGCTGAGTTGGCGAGGGCCGGTATCGAACTAGGAACCTTGTGGTTTCTAGCCGAACGCTCTACCGACTGAGCTAACCCGCCCCTAGTCAGCATATTCTAAACCCCATCGACAGAGTCATACATAGTTTGGGAACCACTGGCTAGCAAGTGTTACATAATTATTAGATTCCTAATACTTATGTACAGTAGTGTAGAAACCAAAATGGCTGTTATAAGTTCAGCCGGCGGCCTTGAAGGATTGAATAACAAGGCTTGACCTCAGTCCTGATCTTCCTTCCGGTGGATACCGTGAGAATCGGTGGAGAAGACCCTCTTCCGGTTTAGATTAGAAAGAGATTTTAGTTAGATCGGCCAAAACCACGACGGTGGTCAGTCTTGTTATGCACGCTGCCGACTCAATCTGCGCAGGTAATCTGGTGGAGATTTCGAAATAAAATATGATCTAAGTAAATCGAAGTCTTGTGTGATTATCTAAAAACTACCAATGGCACAGGGCTTCTGATAAAGAGAAATCCCTAATGGAAGACCAGACACGAAGTCCCCAAGACGAAGTGCAGGCGCTAGAAGAAGAACGTAAGATACTGTTGTACCGGCCGTTCCTACAGTGGAGAACATGCACCGGTTCTCACTATAAATAGTGAGACACCGAGTGGAAAGGAGCACTGTTCCCGTTAACGACAAGCTAGTCGTACATGTACCATTAATTGTAAATACACTTGTCTTATTTTACCCCATCTCGACTTGACTTCTTTTTACTGTTGGGACTAACATCACAACAGATACCAAAGATGAACAGAAGAAAAATAGAAGTAAGAAATTAAAAAGAAGAGTATACAACAGCAAGAATAACTTCACATCAACCGTTTTACCTAGTATCTATTAACTTTTCCTAGCTAAACCGTTTTACAAAATGTATATTAACTTTTCTTAGCTGAACTTTAGTGTTTCTGGTAAGAGAAAGTTCCAGCGATTATTCAATTAAAATTCAGATTTTAAATTAAATGCCGAATAATATGAATGAATTCGTTCTGACAGATTTTCAACAGATTGCCCCAACCCTATTGCCCTTATGGCAAGTCCCACCCCTTTTATCATATGGGTGCTAGAAGGCAGTGGGTCTACATGTCCTGGGAATGACGTTAAACTCTATCTGATGGTGAGCTTCCAGTTTTGAAGGTTTGGGGAATGTGGAGCACCCCTTCATCACCATTGCTCCCTGGTCCACTCTGATCCCGAGTGGTAGTACCTGTTAGGGTCCCATCTATGGGTTAAATAGAAAAACATGAGTTGATAAACAAAATTGTATTATCCATTAAGAATGAATTTATTTCACAACTTTGTCGGCATTAAATGACCCACCGAGGTTGATATGCCGTAAAACAAAACAAAACAAACCAATCAACCGTTTTACCTAGTGTCTATTAACTTTTCTTAGCTGAACTTCAGTGTTTCTGGTGGGAGAAAGCTCCAACGATTATTTAATTAAAATTCAGATTTTAAATTAATTGCCGAATAATATGAGTGAATTCGTTCTGACAGTTTTTCAAACAACGAATTTAGAGTTTATGAAAAATTATTGATTTCAGCTTCGTAACTCGGCTAGTTTCACTTTTTTTTCTTTTTTCTTTTTTCTTTTCTTTTTTTTTTTTTTTTTTTTTCCTTTTTTCCTTCTTCTTCTTTTGTTAGATTCGGCAGTTCTTTTAGAATCATTTAAATCTTAATCAATGTGGGGAATAAATTTATTTCCATTTGTTGCTTTCAAAGGATATAACAAAAAAATTATCATTTAGAAAATTTACAATGAATCTAAGTTTGGTGGTTGGTTTTGAAGGCAATCACAATGCAAGTGTAAAGAAAAATGAGGTAACTATGATGTTGTTTGTCTACCTTTGATTTATTTTCTTAATATTTCGGGATAGAGATCTCTTCGTCAGAAGATTTCTGAAGGCCCGGGGGTGTTAGGACGCTGCTAGGTTCTGTCCATTCTCTTGTATTTTTCCTTAAAATTCTCTGCATGTGTGTATGTGCAAGTCTCTGTGTGTTCGTGTGTTTGTCCAACAATTTCTTAGTATCATTCCAGGTTTGGTCTAGGCTTTTTAATTTATTTATTCTATTAGGTATGCCTTAGTAATTTGTTTATTTGTGTGTGTGTGTGTGTGTGTGTGTGTGGTGTGTGTGTTGTGTTCTCCAGGCACAGCTGTTCTTTTTTCCTCTTTTTTATTACTTTCATCTATGTGTGTGTCTGTGTATGTGTCTGTATGTGTGTGTGTGTGTGTGTGTGTGTCTGTGTCTGTGTCTGTGTATGTGTCTGTATGTGTGTATGTGTGTGTGTGTGTGTATGTGTGTGTCTGTGTCTGTGTATGTGTCTGTATATGTGTGTGTATGTGTGTGTCTGTGTCTGTGTCTGTGTGTGTGTGTGTGTGTGTATGTATACTTCAGACATGGACCGTTATTACAGTTTGTTTTGTTTTGTTTCTTTTTCTATTTTTTCAAAGAAGTTTTCGATTTCTGTCCCATAATAGTTGTTACATTTACGTATTGACAACTTATATGCGGAGGTACCAACTATTATGGGACAGATTTTATATTTTATTGTTATGTGTTAAAATATGTTGTTAATATTAATTAAATTTATTTTTTTATTTGATAGCTGGCAGGTGACGTCATCACTGCTCTCAAAGATGAGGTGAGTTGACTAAATTATTCGCTCAAAACTATTTTCAAAATAAATCAAATTGAACGACCATTTTTGTTGTAACATAATATCCGGTCCCATTCATAATTTTCTTCTCTAAAATAAAATCAAACTAGACGCGTTAAACATTCAAAAAACCTGCTGGAAAAAAAACTTGGTGATCAAAATGGTGATCTTATATCACTTGGTAAACCTTTGGGGGAAAAAGTTTTAACGCAGGCCAGTGTTATTCCTGGTCGGAACAGACCGGTGTTACCCGAGGTACAAGATAGTATTTATAAATCTCCATATTTATTGATCTAATGCATGGGAGGTAACTGTATAACCGAGTGTTTTTTTTTTCTCAGAAAGTAAATAATGTAACCCAGGGGTTCCCAACCTTTTTCAGCTCATGGCCCACTTTGAAACCAGAATTTTTTTGTGGCTCAGGAAATTATTATAATAGAAAAAATATTTCCATTTTACATAAGATATTTATTCAATCAAGATACAACCATATTGACGCACACACTTTATCTCAAGTATCTAAACTACATGTAATTTTCAGTTCCAATTTAACGACTATTTATTATCTATATTTAATTTGGAAATTCTCCTATATATATGTATGTATGTGCAAAAAACAGCAAAGCTTTCACAAACAAAAAATAAGACTCGATAATGAATCCTTTGATTCCTCTGGTAAAGAGTTCTCAGTTCCTGGTAAAGAGTCCTTCGATAATGAATCCTTTGGTTCCTGTAACGTTGTGGTATTTTCACAGTACCCAAACGTATATACGTAACGGGGCGGTGGTGGCGCTATATTCACCGTACTAAAAAATGTCTTCGGCACGTGGCGGTCATATTGTTGATAAAAATTACAACGCGAGAAATATGTAATCACAACTGCTAGCCTTTATTATCGTGCTCGTCTCGTGGGTTCGTATCAGAGAGGAGGAAAGGCAGAGAGAAGAGAGAGAGAGAGAGCACTGTTAAAATTACTGTGACCCCATACTAGGCACCAGTGGCCCGTCCGTTCCCCTCCGCGTCCGAAAGCAAAAAGAGGCCGGTCCCTTTCTTCGTTGTTCCACGTCACCACGTGACTTCCGGTTCCGGTCAACACCCGAAACTTCCGGTTGACACTCAATTCTCCATTCGGGAGGTCACGCGCCGGTCAAACTGTTTTGTGTTCATTACTCTCTCACTTATTTCTTTCTTCCTCCTTTTCTAATATAGTAGTTCTCACTCACAAAAGTTAGGACCTTCATTATCTCGTTACAGTTCCTCTGGTAATCGTATAAGTCCTTCCTGAGTATTGGTAAATTTTATGGACCATCCTTTGGCGCTTATCCAGTGGAATTGGATCCCTGGTAAAGAGTCCCTCGATAATGAATCCTTTGGTTACTCTGGTAAAGAGTTCTCAGTTCCTGGTAAAGAGTCATTCGATAATGAATCCTTTGGTTACTCTGGTAAAGAGTTCTCAGTTCCTGGTAAAGAGTCCCTCGGTAATGAATCCTTTGGTTACTCTGGTAAAGAGTCCCTCGGTAATGAATCCTTTGGTTACTCTGGTAAAGAGTTCTCAGTTACTGGTAAAGAGTCCTTCGATAAGGAATCCTTTGGTTCCTCTGGTAAAGAGTTCTCAATTCCTGGTAAAGAGTCCTTCGATAATGAATCCTTTGGTTACTCTGGTAATCGTATGTCCTTACTGAGTATTGGTAAAGATCTGGTAATCCTATGCCCGTTATCAGTGAGCGTAATTGTAATTATGACCAGTGGGGGTAAATAGTGTGTCTTCCACGCAGTATGGTAAGTGATTGGCTGAAGGATCAACCCACGTGACCTTGGATAGTCTATAAATCCAGGTGGGGAATTAGAACACACCTTATATCCCAAACTATTGGGCACCTCGCGTGGTGTAATGGTTTAGCAAGCTAGACTCGCAAACCATTATCAGTGAGTTCGATTCTCACTAGGTGCCCCACACTTCTGGCCTTGTGCCACATCTAAGCTAAGCTTAGTAAATAACTATATCCCAAACTATTGGGCGGCTCACGTGGTGTAATGGTTAGCAAGCTAGATTCGTAGACCATTGTTAGCGAGTTCGATTCTCATTGGGCGCCCCATACTCCTGGCCTCGTGCCACATCTAAGCTAAGCTTAATAGATAACTATATCCCAAATGTATCCCGGTCCACACTGACCCGATGCCCTTTTACACATCTATTGTCAAATAGATCCATTTGAAAATCATTTGTAATAGATAGTGATGTAATGAATATGTATAAACCTGGGCCCCACTCACAGTAATATGATTGGCTGGTGTCAGCCATAAATACAGAGAAATGTAGAGATACAATGCCTACTACTACGACTACGACGTCGCACCAGTACTTTTACTTACCTGCTTGATTGTACCACTCTGTTACCGTGGCCCCACCACTCTGCTACTTCTACTAAATATATCCCTTCCCGGGACATATCAGATAGAAATGCTATACCATATAACTGTGTATATATTTTTTGTATTGAGAATTGTTAATTGAATTATTTACTAAGGATTATTTTTGTCAGTTACTTAAAAACCATATAATTTCATGAAAATCATTGATATTAGATGTCTATTCTAAGCCCCGCCGACAGGGTGGATCTTCCCTTTTTTTGTTTATGATAAACTTTTTTCCCTTTTCTTTGTTCATTTTCTCTTCCTCCACCTCCCCCCTCTTCCACCTCTTCCACCTCTTACCCCTCCCCTCTTTCACCACCTCCTCCTCCTTCTCTTCCATATCCTCCTCCTCTCTTACCCCCCTCTCTCTCTTACATCTCCTCCCCTCTTCAACCATCTCATCCCCTCTTACACCTCCTCCTCCTCTTACACCTCTTACACCTCTCCTCTCTACCTCCACCTCCACCTATTCCTCTTCCATATCCTCCACCTCTCTTACACCTCCTCCTCTTACACCTCTTACACCTCCTCTCCTCCTCCACCTCTTACACCTCCACCTCTTACACCTTCTCCTCCACCATTTCCACCCCTCTTCCCCTATTCTACCTCTTCCTCCTCCTCCTCCACCTCCATATCCTCCTCTCTTTCACCTCCTCCCCTCTTCCTCCTCCTTCCTCTTACACCTGCTCCTCCCACTCCCACTCCCCTCTTACACATTCTCCTCTTCCATCTCCTCCTCCTGCTACACCTCCTACACCTCTTCAACCATCTCCTCCCCTCCTCTCTCTCTCCTCCTCCTCACCTGACACTCCCCCCTCTCCTCTTTCCCTTTTTTCTTTCTGATCAATATCTGATCGATCTCTTTCAACAGCTCGGTGATGACTTGAAAGTTGGAAATATGGAATTGGCAGAAGTACGGTCATTGTTTGCAGAGAATCCCAGCGCCGAAATTGGAACTTCACTCTTTGAACTGTACTTGGAATTGCAGGAATTTTGCAAATTTAAAAGGTTTATACCGGAAAAGTGAGTAATTGTTGACGTCATTTGAAATTATGAATTAGAATTTCCAGACGATCTTTTTAGCTTACGTCATCGGAAGTTGCTGATTTCACTTGAGGAAAAAAAAAATTGCCAAAAAATAATTACAGAAGGCCTAAAAGGAAAAAAAAATATATATATGGGAGTAACATTTAAGACGGGGTAGTAGGTAACGTGCTGGACTACGACATTGTTATAAGCAAGGTCAAACATTTTTTATTGTTTTTATTGTTCTTGTTTTCCTTGTTTTTTTTGTTTTATTTTTTTTTTGGGGGGGGGGGTATTTGGGGGGGGGGGGGGGTAGCGAATCGATATTTTTCCAAATTGAATAAATTTACATAAAATGAACTCAAATGAAAATAAAAATGATCAGCTATTAATTTTATGATTGATTATAACAATTTTCGATGTCCAAGAAAAATACATTTACATCTATTTAAATTAATTCAAAGTTTGATTTGCATTTGGTGGGCCCCCCCACCACCACCACCAAATGCAAATTGGGGGATTGTCTACTTTAGCTGTAATATTATTTGCTCTCAAAAGAATCTTGAATGTATCTTTAAATACAAAATCGAACTCACTAACAATTGCTTGCAAGTTTAACTTATTAAACATTGTTAAGTATCTGGCCGCCATCCTTGGCCAGTTGTAAAGAACTTAAAGTAAATAAGTAAGTCCTGAGTTATAGAATCCTTTGGTAAGTCAATAAGTCATGTGGTATAGAATCCTTTGGTAAGTCAATAAGTCCTGTGGTATAGTATCCTTTGGTAAGTCAATAAGTCCTGTGATACAGAATCCTTTGGTAAGTCAATAAGTCCTGTGGTATAGAATCCTTTGGTAATTCAATAAGTCCTGTGACATAGAATCCTTCCAAGGTCTGTCGTCCAAGAAGATCCAAGTAGTAATGAGCTAAGATTAGAATCAGCCAGTATAAATAATAATAACAATAGCAGAGCACTGCCAGTGATTGGACAATAGGTTGGTCACATGGTAGCGAGTCTATAAGTAGAAGTGAGCATCTGGCACACGCCTTATATCACAAAATTCCAACAAAGACATCCCGCAAAATGCCTATTATGACTAAAGTAATGAAATGGCGTTCCCTGAATCACAAGAAATATATTTTTATACTATTAAAACCAATGAATTCGCCGCGCGTATCGCGACTTTGTGCTAAGCCCTGTAGATTAGAGTAGGTCGATTTTTCACTTTTTTAAAAATAACAAATTGTCCATCTATGCAAAAGTTGTGGGTTAGTATACTGTGTGATGATACCAAAAATCAGATCTTTTACTTGCAGTATTGTTTGAGGAAATAGCATCAAAGATCGTCTTGCGAAAATGAGGATTTTTAGTGCATTTTAGTAGACGATATTTGAGGCTATTTCCTCAAACAATGGTGCAAGTAAAATATCTATTTTTTGGTATCAGTATTCAGTTTACTAACATAATTTTTCATAGATGGACAATTTGTTATTTAAAAAAAGTGAAAAATCGACCTGCCCTACTGTGGATGGCTTGATCGCTGTGTTCACATCCTTGGTTGCTCTGCGTTCAAACTCTATTATGTTAGCATCCTTCCGTCTAGAAGGAGGCTACACAATGAAGAGGAATGCCATCTTGAACAAATCTCTGAATATATATAATATATATATATATATATATATATATATATATATATATATATATACTTTAAATATACGCTCCTAAATTTGTGGCACTGGTGGTTGTCGTCAGTGATGTTATCTGCATGGGTCATTAGGAAGTTTCGGGTCTTCCAACATTAGTTGGAAGTTGATTAGTACTTATCCCACGGCGAAAACAAAAAAAACTAAAAGAATTTCGAAGAATCTGCACGAGCGCACGTACAAACGGACCAACATGGCATCACGGAAAACCCCGAACATTTCAAATATCTGGCGTTCCTTCAACTTAATAACAACAAACGATTACGCCGGCGCCGTGGGATAAGTACTAAAAAACACAAGTACTTCTATGGCCTATGATGATGGGAATTTTTCCCGAAAATATTTAGGAATAAAAAGGTAAATAAACATCATTTAACACCTATTCCATTGCATTGTAAATTGCCTTCAAATTTATACTTTACACATACATACAATGCTTCAAACAAACTATAAAAAAACTTATATATATATATATATATATATATATATATATATATATATATATCGCCCAGACCTGTTCCTGGTCACGCCATTTGGCCACGCATACGGTTGATGTGGTAATCAACGCAGCTTGAAATATAAACATCCTGGTTTACGTATCATCTCCTATCAACAAGTTACCTTGATATTCTTTCCCGCTATTTCATTTAGTCCAGGTTCACATATTACGCTACTCGATTGCATTGCATCGTAATGGACCACCTATTAACATATAGTTTGGCAAAAGGTCAAGAGAATGGGGCACCGAGTGTGTTGTAACTCGAATAGGAAGAAACACAAGCTGGTTGGTTGTTTTTTACGGCATATCAAACCCATTGGGTCATTTTATGCCGAATACGTTTTTGCTTAATTCATTCTTGAAGTGTATTCAATTTTTTAAACTCATTTTTCTATTTAACCCATAGATGGGACCCTAACAGGTACTACCACTCCGGGTCAGAGTGGACCAGGGAGCAATGGTACTCCACATTCCCCTGAGCTCCAGAATTGGAACTTCACCATTAGATGTAGTTTAATATCCTACCCAGGACAAGAAACACAACAAGTAATGAGGATAGCGAAAAAGGTTTACTAAACAAAAATACAAAGTAAACTTGGAGAGTATCAGGCGAGTTCAGCAACTCACAGTCCAGTGTGATATGTCCCCTTTACAACATACCCAGAGTGGTAGTACCTGTTATGGTTCTATCTATAGGTTAAATAGAAAAATGTGTTTATAAAAAAAATTGAGTATCCATTAAAAATGAATTTATTTCAAAACTTTGTCGGCATTAAATAAACCACTGAGGTTGATATGCCGTAAAATTGATCGTATACAAAACCGATATTGGAGGTTTTATTGATGATGAACTGTTTTTTTAAATCTTTTCAACCACTCTCCCATAAGTCACTTTTCTTTCTATAAAAGGTGTTTATATCCTAATACCCTCAATTCCGGGAATTTCCTGTCAAAACTCGGTTCGCCAAACATTGTAAATCCCCATACGTGCTTTCTTGATATTCCTCGTTCTCAACCGCCCTATCGCCCGGGGCGTTAGAATACACCGACCGCACCCCTGCAGATGGGTAAGAGTCCCCCAATGGGGCCATCTGTTAGCCGTGGGTGGTGACCCGTGATGCTTA
>CM042171.1:73576868-73590353 GCA_023376005.1 Doryteuthis pealeii
GGTATATACGCACTGGGCTTGTTTAGCACAGTGCGTATTAAATAAATAGCAAGGTATGAAGTTTCTTACGTTCTTTTTATTCCAAAATATAAAATAGAGAAATCATGTGTTGTAACTGTTATACAGAGACACTCCTGGCATGTTTTTCCTTTTTTTCTAGGAAAAGAAACAAATAGTTTTTATTTTGTATATAAATCCAACGTCACTGACTAATGTTTGCGGGATGTTAAAAAAGGAAGGTTATCTCTTCAAGAAAGCTTATTACTTTTTAATCACAAAAAAACAGTCGTATATATATACGCTAAGAGAAACTCTCTTTGTTTACACGCTCGCTCCAAAAAAGCAAGTGGCGTTATATTAGTATACAAGAAATCGTTGTCCCTATATATGACATAAGTAGAGCCAGTGCGTTGATTGTTAGTTTTACATGAGATGCGTTTCTTTTGTCTACTAGAAAAATGCATAGGTTCAAGTGCTGTATTATATGCTGAAATGTGGTGTGTAAGTGAGATAGAAAAGCAATTTTAATGCCCGCCTTAGTTACATACATCTGGTAAATCCCGTTCCCAACAAAGAAAGTGCGTATTATATTACCAAGTAAACTTTCGTGTTTACAAAAAATGCGAGAGTGCGGTATTTATATACATAAGACTATACGTTATCTGCTGTATTTGTTGATGTCGACGTTTAACAAACTCGTTAAATATGCGATTCTGTGTGCGTATTAATAGTACAACAGTAAAGCGTTTTACTTCTCATTGTCCAAGAAACAGCCGGTGTGTATTTAATAGTGCAAATTGGAGTTAACTACTCTTTTCCAGTTAGAACGTTCCGTTATGATGCACCAATTAAGGATGTTTAAGATGCGTCTGATTTATATCATGCATCCCTGGACAGTAGTTCAATCGGAGTATGATTCGTAGAATTGGACAGGATAAATGGGAGTGGTAGGATCGTATCTCTCACTATATTGTAGGCGGATTTTAATGTCTGGCCCTCGATTTATTCTTAAGCACGAAACACTTTAATAAATGAATGACTATATTTATATATATATCCTACAGTACAGGTTTTGGGAACTTAGAGTTGACTGCATTTTACTGGGAAATTACTATTAGGGCAGTACTATATACAACGTTATTTAGTGAAATAATGATAAGTCCCTCATATACCATACTTGGTCCTATATATAAATTAAGTACAGACAAATAACGAGTCCTTCATCCCAAATGAGATTCCTTCCTAAATAGAAGCATCAGAATATATACTGATGGAAAACTGATTAATTTCAACGCCTGGGCTGGTAACCCTGAAGAATAATCGATGAACTCGATAGGTTTAACTCCTTTCATTGTAAACATAATTTTTTATGGCTGCTACATTGTTTTTGAGCATTTGTATTTGTTTTTCTCGAGTCTTAACTTGGATACTGGGGTGCCGGTTTCCAAAACGATCGGTACTATACCCACCCGGGTAGGCTACTACCTCATACATTTACCCATTATGATATATATGTATATAATAGGTTATTATATATATATATGGCTCATAGTTGGGTGTTGTATTAATTTTGTATAACCAAGTGTATATAAACACTATCTGATCAAAAGATTATCTATGTTTAGAATATGCAACTGTAATGGGTGACCGCTTTGGGCGTTTTACCTTCTATACCGGATACACAGTCTTCCATGGAAACTTTAGGAAGTCTTATTGTGACCCGATTACGCATGTGGTCATACAGACTGAACGCACTCCAATAGTACTCAAGCAAGAACACGAACCACAGTCCACAATGTGACATGTCAACACAATTTTTGACAAGTTAAACACTTATTCATGGAATGTTAGGTTTCCTTGCTCACATCAGAACGTTATTTTTTAAGCAATATTGAAAGATTGTGTTTGAAAATGTCAACATGGAGGATATTCTCAGCTCGTCTGTTTTTATGGGAAATAACGACAATATTATTAAAACCGCCATAGACAAATAATCCGACCAATTACTATTCAGATACCCCATACGAACGAATTCCAATGAACGCTAACTCACATTGTGATACCCAACTATACTAAGGTTAAATAAAGCAATAATAAAATTCTGCAAGATATGAGTCGAATTATATAATGTGAGATTTGATTCTGGTTTGAGTTCGTGTGTTTTCTACCGGCATAACTCGTTAAACATGACATAACCCCCTAGCGGGGAGTGGTGTGATATGCTATATCTTTTTAAATATACTAGATCACAAGAAACAATAACAACGCTTCAATAGAGAAATTAATGATGTACGCGAATACGTCTGATATGATGCAGTTTACGGAGGAAGAAAATAATCAATACTAAAGCAAATATTTCGGGGATGGTTTAATTTGATTAAATACATATATTTCATCGGTATGATATTTAACCGACCCGAAGTGAGAGACAATCGCGCAAAGATACCAGAATAACTCACACGTTAAACAAGTTTTTGCTCATATGCGTAAATGAACGCCGCGTTACTTGGCCGCAGGTCACAGAAAAATGACGATTCACGCACAATCAAGTAAGCAGGGGAGGCAAATGCGGTCGATTGAAAGGGTGCTACTCACATTCCCCTCAGAACCATCCACAAGCACCAGACTGGAACCCAATCCTGCGGTCCTTACACCACCAACACACACACACCACACATTATATATATTACTACATATAAAATATTTATTATATAGATAATCATATTAAGAGTTTTTATACGTTGGTTTCGCTTCTCACTACTCTTTAGCACCATAGTACATTAAGGTATAAACCCCCAGCCATTGTCTTACTATGGTTAGGCTTTACATTCCTCATATGATAAACTAAGGAGTTGTAGTTATTGTCTCCTTTTTTTTTCTCGTCTTTTGCTTGCTATAAGAGGCAATAGGGTTGGGGCAATCGTATAGGTGCTAGGGCTTGACGTGAAGCGAGCCGATTGATCGGAGGGGGCCTCTCTGACTGCCCGTCTACCTAAGTAAAGGCGTTTAAAGTTGAGGGCATGTTGCAAGGTTATGGACATGTTGCTCATTTCTTTATCCACCAATTACACCTTAGAGGAATCTAGTGGGTATTTTCGCCACCTGGCATTCGTGGTCAACTAGGTTGGCCTCACGTATTATTATGGGGGATAACATCATTATAACACTAACCATTAACTGCAGAGGTGGCACTAAGTGTCTAGTTGCATTCTCTAAACTTTGCCTCAGCACACGATTCTATGTGTAGTAATAAGCGAAGTACGGTTAAAAAATTAATGTGGTTGTATATATTGTGTCATATATAATATTATTCATTTCGGTTATTTTCTCTCTTTTTCTCTGCTTTTCTTTGTCTTTTTTGGTGTATGTTTTTAACCTTTATTTATGTCAAGGATCGATGAATTATCACATTTTGATTCATATTAATTCTTTTCTGGTTTGTTGTTTGGCTAGGTGTGTGTTTGTGTGTTGAGTCGAGGTTAGCCTTCGTCTCTCTTTGCATCTTCGGTACTTATTTTATTGTACGTAGGAATATACTATGAAATAATGGTGTGGTGGTTGTCAGGTCTAGTATATTGATTATAATTTGCTTGTAGGCAGACAATGGTCCGGTGGTGAACAGAAAGTTTTTATAGGGAAACAGGACACCAACCCACACATGTTATAAGTTAATGTAAACTGACCGAACAGCCAGAGTAACAAAGGCATTGGTTTGATAGGTTATATAGTAATCAATTGGTATATAGGTTTAAGATTGTTCAGGTATATCTATGGTTTTATTGTCCTTTATATCATATATGCGGATGTATATCATCGTTCCCTTCTACGCCCACACACATCACACTATATTAAGTATATATTCTTCATCTCATTACTTCAAGCTTAATCTCTCCTTATCACTCCCTATCTTGATCAGTGGCTAAGTTCACAATTGATAGACCACTAAGAGTCGACGTGGTATTCGGGTGTTTTTTCGAGTGCTCTGACCATTCTTCAAAGCTTTGCGGCGCCCTAGACACCATCACTTCATCTCTGTGGCGTAGTGGCGTCTCGTAACCTCTCACGACTGACCGTCATTAGTAGTCCGATTACCTACTTTATCAATCACCTAATAACGTAGCCGCATCAGTGACACAGTGATGCTTCACTAATTGGTGTTTTCAAATTATTTTATGGTGATGTTACATATATTTTCACAATATTAGGAAACTTAAAAACTTCTAGTTTTTACATATAACGTTTTGATAGTATATATTATTAGTAATAATTTTCGCTAGAGTCGGATACTTCCATTATTCCCGAATTTCTATATTAACAGTATTGCTGACTAAGATTGAATGCCGACTCTAGCGAAATATATTCTACATACGTTTTGTGCTGAGTTTTGGGTTCTGTATGGTTCCCTCATTTTGATTTACTTCGCTTTTCCTTATTGATTTCATTCCACATTCTGTCGGATTTCAAATATTGCTTCGAACACAGAATGGTTCCTCTTCTTGTTTTCGGTTTTTTTTACTCATCACTAAGTATTTCATTATAGTGTATAGGCCCGCCTTTATCTTGTTGGCACGTATACTTCTTATCGATGATTTTTCTTTTTGGTATTTGTCCAATCAACTACATTAATGCTGACATGGGAATGGTTTTTAATTTGTTCTCCTGGAATTGGTACACAGTTTTTGAACGGCTTTATGGGCAGTGTGCTTCCTGTTTAATTCTTTCTAGGTCTTTATCATTGTAAAGCAGGCCGTTGGAGATTAGTTTCATGCTGTAGAGTGGCGTTCGATTACTGTGTTCGGCATATACTAGTGTGTTAAGACAGCTACGGCGGGGCCGATGCACGCGGCATAATACGTTCAGCTCGCTATTGGCATATGTGAGCTCGTGAAGGTCAGCCGATTCCTTTGTCGCGATAAAAATGTTGGAGGCCTGTCGGAGGGGAGAGTCTGGTATAAAAGGTAGTTGTGGCCGCATCCGCTCAGATGCCCAACATATATCTTATTTGGTCTAGGAGCTAAGTGAAAAGGAGATAGGCCTCCCTCGGCTGTATGGCGAATCCGGACTTAGGCACCCCGACGCAGTAGCTTGAAGAGAACCTTTATACACTATACCTCATGAGAGTCCCTGCTAATAGTTGCTAGAGTATTTAGTCAGTGATTATTTAACATAGATGTACAAGCGTCGGCCCCGTTTACTCAGCCAGGATACAATGGCTTCTAATCCAGCAAAGGGGACCGTGGTGGTAAACTATTTGGGTTGAACAGGTAGATTGACCAACTAAACAGAAGAGATGTATTGCTATGGCCGTGCTTAATCAGCAAAGCCAGTTTGCGATTGGCCACTAATCAGCAACATAGCGTCGATGGCCACGCAATCAGCAAAAGCAGTTGCAATGGCCACTAATCAGCAAAATAGCGTTCGATGGCACCAATGCAGCAAAGCAGATGTGATGGCCACTTAATCAGCAAAACAGTTGGCAATGGCCACTATCAGCAAAATAGCGTCGATGGCCACCAATCAGCAAAGCAGATGTGAATGGCCACGTCACATACGCTCCAAAGCAGCAGTTCAATGGCCGCCACTAACATCCATGTCTGACAAGCGATTCCGATTGAGCCTTGTCAGACCGCAATGATTATAGTGCAATAAGCATGACGTTATATTGGTTAATCTTAAATTCACGGAATCTTATATGCGATAAACTCACAATGGTCATTGCTGATAATGATGCTGCCCCTACTTCAAGCATAAATAATAAATTATATATATATCATACAAAATATAAGCGTCAATTTAACCAATTCAGTCAAATAAGTTGAATGGTGATGGATTTATCATAATCGGCGCCAAAATTCAGTTTCGCGTATGTGAATGCCACTAATCAGGCATAAGAATATAGCGCGTCGAGAATGACCTACTAATGCACGCAGGACAAGCACAGAATAGTAGGTATTGTATTACCTCATCAGCAAAGCTAAGATTTGCGAGGCACATAATTCAAGCAAAAGGGCGCTCATAATAGACGAATGAAAAGGTTTAACGTTGTGACGATACATAATATGTCAAGTATTCCATAGGTGTTATTGAATAGTACACAATATAATTGAAGAGTTGAAGGATGTTGAAGATAGAAATATGAATTCTTGCTCACATGGATGTATTTGGTTGGAAAATAAATCCATTCATGATGGATACTTCATATTTTTTTTAATAAACGACATTTTCTATTTTTAACCCATAACATGAGACCGACTTAAAAATAGGTACTACCACTTACCAGCTTGCTGATATGATGTCAGAGGAGGTAGGGAGGGCGTTCAGATAGAAAGCCTCGCACCCCGGCCGTGATAGACGGCCAGAGAGATGAGCAGAGAGAGGAGAGAGAGCTTAGACGACGAGTGAGAGAGTTATGATGGCGTGACTTAGAAGAGGCTATGCTTAGCAGAGTTTACCCCGCCCTGGGTATAGCTTCTTTATACTTGCCGTCTAACCCATCTGGATATTCAACTGCCTTCCTACGCATCGCCTGTACTTCGTGTCTTCTTCAGACTTGCCTCCTTGGGGGGCTTCTATACTCATCGGCCCATCTGGCGAACGGAGGTGTGTGCGGTTCGGTCGTTCTACTGTTTCTGCTCGTTGGCTCTCGCGGCTAGGGATGAGCGGCGCCTTTTCTTAAAGGAAGCATACGGTAACTGAGGCTAGTATAAATCGTTGAAGGCTAAAAAGGCGTAACATGGTTTCTAAAGCGGGTGAGTTCTGTTCACTAATTTAAGTCCTTATGCGCGAGTACGGAATACACCTTGCGATGATTTTAGGGACCTAGGGGAATATCGCTTCCCAAGATATGAAATGGACAGGGGCACTTATGAAGGAAGGTATAAATTAACGCTGATTTCTATTTTATTTCTTCGGGTAATCCTCACACAGACACTAAGGTTAGGAGTTTTAGGTGTGGGAGCGGTGGGGTCTGAGGAGCATAATAGGCAAATTTGATGGACCGAGGAGCTATAACAAATACCCGGGTTATTAATTTCTTCACTTACTTTCCGGTTGGGGGTTGATCACTTCATGAGGCCGCAAAGTAGGTGGTGGGGATTCAGACCAGGGGGACCACTTCACAACTCTGGTCGCGGTTTCACTTTGGATCTGTTTGATGGTTGCGGAACCGAAAGGTTTTGAAATAATTGCCAACTGCTGTTTGTTTCAAATGGCATACTCAAATTTTACTTACTGTTTTACTCAGAATCCGGCATTGTTTTTCTTCTCAATCTCTTGAAATACTCTCATATAGATTCTGACCGGGTATTGAAACTAAACAGTGTCTTTTTAGATATCTCTCAAACGCCTTACGCGTTAATTTCTTTGTTCCGCGATCCACCAGGAAAAGTCATTTGTCACCTTTGTCGTCCCCCCTCTGTTTAATTCAACCGGAAATTTCTATTTCCGTTTGTACAATATACAACACTGTTTTCTAACTAAGGGCTTCTTCTAAGGGTTTCTGTTGGGCTTATTTTAGTCATTGCAATTAATTAATTGAATGAATTACAAGACATTTTTATTGTTAACTTGATCAAGCTTCTTTATTTAGCCCATGTTTTTTTTCCGCGCAGGAGGATATCAACCACAGCAGAGAGAGACACGTCCTCTCAAAAGTCGGGTTGTATCTACTTCTCTAAACTAACTAGTCACGTGTTTCTCATGACGCGCGAGATTCGCGCTATTATACTTTGTTGGGGCAGGGTCTCAACTTATGGAACGATGCTCCGGCTCAGTACTACAGTCGTTCGGAACTGCCCGTTCAAACCTCCCGTTCTTATGTTGTTTGTTAATTTACAGGAAGGCTGCTTTGTTGATCTTCAAATGTGAGAAAGAAAAGACATGCTTAAAATTTGCTGACTAACGTCGGCGTCTTAATTTAAACTACGTGACATAATTTATCGCGAAATTTTCGGTAACTAATTTTTAATGAATGGAATTTCTTTTTATTATACGTCGACTTATCCGTTTATACTACGTGATGTGTGTGTGTGTCTGTGTCTGTGTGTGTGTGTGTGTGTGTGTTAATTTTAATAAATGGAAAAATACCTTATTTGATTGAGTAATGGAGTATGTAAAACAACAGAAAGTCCAGAGAAAATAAGTCATACACATTAGTCACGTAAGACCAACGTGGCGTAGTGACTAATGTGCTGAACTGCGACATCGTAGTAAGCAGGTTCAAACTTCAGTCATTCTATTACGTTCACTTTCGAATTAATACCATTGGGAAATGTATATAAAAGTAAAAACGGGGTGACTATGATGTTGTTCATGGATTTTCTTCATATTTCAGAATGAAAAATCACTTCGTCGGAAGATTTCTGAAAGCACGGAGCTCTTAAAGGAGATTTTGACTGCTACTAGAATCTGCCCATTCTGTTTTAGTTTGTGATTGTCTGTATGCTTGTTTAATAATACCTTGTTCATTTGAATTCTTCGTGGGTTTGTGTGTATATGTGTGTGTGTTTGTGGGTGTATATTTGTTTAATAATGTCTTAGCATCATTCCAAATTTTCCGTGTGTATGAGTTTGGGATGTGTGTGTGCGTGTCTGTTGGTCTTTCCAATATATGTTTCGTTACTTTCTCATCAACTCGGTTGGGTTAAATGATAACCAAATTACCTAAAGCTGTCAACGGGGTCAAACAAAACAAACAAAACAAACAGGAACGCTTTCTGATGATTATGTACAAAATAGGAGTCATAGGGCTATAACCTTTACTTGTAAATTTCCACTCTCTGATTTCAAAGCCAACGGCCCCCACATTCAGCTACATGATCTGTCAACAATAAATTGTAACAATAGGACAACAAATACCTGTTATCAAATCTGATTGTATATATATTTTTGATTGGGTTTCAGTGTGTAGTAATAATAGATAAACAAATACAAAGGTAGAAATAAATCTGATGAGTGCATAACCCATCTCATAATTTAAAGGAATACAAGAGGTTGATGTGTCAGTCGAGATTTAAATCTTCATATAAACGCCAATCATTTATCAGTTGGATACGTGGACGCCCGGTTGCAATGCAAATTCAATAGAGACGAAGAAAATATTTCACAGCTGAGCGTCACTTCCTTAGACGAAGGTTTCAAAGTAATATTACTCAAATATTTCTCACAATAATCATATATATATATATATATATATATATATATATATATATATATATATAAAAAGTTTTTTTTGTGGGTACGGAACTTTATTAAGGAGCGAAAAGCGTATACATTATAAAATATTTAATTTCTAAAAAAGAAAGTTAGTGAACCCTTATATTTTAGTATTATCTGCATTATTCGGACTATTGTCCCCATCTTTATGTCTCAATTAAAATCTGAGTTAGATTTGCCTTAAAACAAATTATTAATGTTATTATTATTAATGTGTTTTCCATACTTAGTAGTTCCAACAACGAACTTCAACTTAGTGTTCTGGAAGCCCTATATATTTCCAAATACCAGCCTTCCTTCTGCATCCAAAAAAAAGTCCTTCCATCAACTTTTATTATTCCAAACACAACATCCTTTCAACTTGAACGTTTCGCGTGGCAGAAGAAATCTTAGAACCCCTTCACGTAAAATATGTAAAAAGTTTTTTTGTGGGTACGAAACTTTATTAAGGAGCGAAAAAGCGTATACATTGTAAAATATTTAATATCTAAAAAAGAAAGTGAACCCTTATATTTTAGTATTATCTGCATTATTCGGACTATTGTCCCCATCTTCATTGTTATTTGTACAACGTTTCGGCCGATATGCCCTCCGGCCTTCTTCAGGTATTTCTTGTCGGACTCGAGAACCTACTCGGACCCGGGAACCTTCCTTTTTGAACTCGGGAACTTTCTTTACGTAATCGGAAGCCATCACGGAAGAAGGTTCCCGAGTTCCGAGTAGGTTCCCGAGTCCGACAAGAAATACCTGAAGAAGGCCGGAGGCATATCGGCCGAAACATTGTACAAATAACAATGAAGATGGGGACAATAGTCCGAATAATGCAAATAATACTAATCATCAAGCCTCACCTTATGTTTTAATTTTATTTTTATTTTTTCGGTCAATCTCTTCAGAGAAATTCACTTGACAAATGCTAAAAAGACGTAGAAATTGGATAAATGCGCGTCATCTATTAGATAATTCAAATTGCGTCCGTGCTTACAGCACCGCAATATTTTTCCATCCTTAGTAGTTCCAACAACAAACTTCAACTTAGTGTTCTGGAAGCCCTATATATTTCCAAATACCAGCCTTCCTTCTGCATCCAAAAAAAAGTCCTTCCATCAACTTTTATTATTCCAAACACAACATCCTTTCAACATGAACGTTTTGGGTGGCGGAAGAAATCTTAGAACCCCTTCACGTGGTTCATAATGTGAGGAGGGGGGTGAAGACGTGAGTCTTTTTTTTTTTTTTTTTTTTTTTTTTCCTTTCCTCTTATCCTCCTTGAATCGTTCGGTTTTTATCCAATTCCTGAAATAGGCTATAAAGCCTCCACGTGGTACTGCGTATACGTTGAAGACTGCTGTAATATTCTCTCCTACAAAAAGGTGAGACTTTGACGTCCGACTTGAGAAGTTGGGGAACCGTTTCAGTTGTCCTCTGGATCTAAGTTAGTAAAAATGTTCTTAGTATTATTTGTATTATTCGGACTATTGTCCTCAATGTTCTTGTATGAATGATTGACTGTCGTTGTGTTTATTAACCACGGGAATAAACCACTTCAATTTTTTCTTCTTGATAATCTCGGGGATTTTCTCTCTCTCTCTCTCTCTCTCTCTCTCTCTCTCTCTCTCTCTCTCTCTCTCTCTCTCTCTCTCTCTCTGATATTGTCTTTGTTTGTATGTCTATAACTACATATTACTATTTTTCTTCTCTCTTCTCTCTCTCTCTCACTCTCTCTCTCTCTCTCTCTCTCTTCTCTCTCTCTGCCTATCTCTCTGCCTCTCTCTCTCTTTCTCTCTATCTCTCTGCTCTCTCTTTCCCTCTCTCTTTGATATTGTCTCAGTTTATATGTCTATAACTACATATAACTATTTTTCTTCCCCCTCACCCCTCTCTCTCTCTCTCTCTCTCTCTCTCTTCTCTCTCTCTTCCAATCTCTGTCTTCACCCCTCTCTCTCTCTCTCTCTGTATGTCTTCCCCCCTCTCCTCTCTCTCTCTCTCTCTCTTATCTCTCTCTTCTCTCTCTCTCTCTATCTATCATCTATCTATCTGTCCCTTTAATGTTGCATATGCTTCTCAGTTTGTATATCTATAACTACATATTACTATTTTTTCTTTTTCTTTTCTCTCTCTCTCCTCTCTCTCTCTCTCCCTCTCTCCCTCTCCCCTCTCTCTTCTCTCTCTCTCGCTCTCTGTCCTCTGTCTTTCTTCTGTATATCTCCCCCCCCTCTCTCTCTCTCTCTCTCTCTTTAATATTGCACATGCCTCTCACTTTGTATGTCTCTTATATCGTTCATTTTGATGTGATTTATGCGATAAACCCTTGCCATAATCCTAAGGCAATCATCTTCAAACACTCCACTCAAGTTTTGCTTGTTGTCTCTCTCTCTTCTCTCTCTCTCTCTCTCTCTCTCTTCTCTCTCTTCTCTCTCTCTCTCTCTCTCTCTCTCTCGTTAATATTGCACATGCCTCTCACTTTTGTATGTCTCTTATATCGTTCATTTTGATGTGATTTATGCGATAAACCTTGCCATAATCCCTAAGGCAATCATTCTCAAAGACACCACTCAAGTTTTGATGTTGTCTCTTCTCTCTCTCTCTCTCTCTCTCTTCTCTCTCTCTCTCTCTCTCTCTCTCTCTCTTCTCTTTAATATTGCACATGCCTCTCACTTTGTATGTCTCTTATATCGTTCATTTTGATGTGATTTATGCGATAAACCCTTGCCATAATCTAGGCAATCATTCTCAAACACACCACTCAAGTTCTGGTCTTTTCTCTCTCTCTCTCTCTCTCTCTCTCTCTCTCTCTCTCTCTCTCTCTCTCTCTCTCTTTAATATTGCACATGCCTCTCACTTTGTAATGTCTCTTATATTCGTTCATTTTGAATGTGATTTATGCGATAAACCCTTGCCATAATCCTAAGGCAATCATTCTCAAACACTGCCACTGCACTCAGTTTTGCTGTCTCTCTCTCTCTCTCTCCTGAATCTCTCTCTCTCTTTCTCTCTCTTTCAACATCTTCTCATCCTCAATCTCTCCTCTCTCTCTCTCTTCTCTCTTCGATTTCTCTCTTCTCTCTCCTCTCTTTTCACACTTCAAACTTTCTCCATTTGCCAATTGGACGATCATAATAATAATCTTTGAAAATGCCATTCACTATTCAAGTAGCTGAAATAGAACTTGGTACGAACTAAAACTGTCACTTTTTCGTGTAGCTTGTTCATTGGACGACTCTCGGCGGCGTCCGAAATCGACGAGAGATTTTTCCAACCAGATACAAAAGGCGGTATATACCATGTGTTCCTAAAGAGGGTATATTATCTATATATATATCTAAATATTATAAAAGAGTAAATTTTTTTGGTATGTACGTGTCGATCTATAACAAAGAGCAGAGAAGTCACTCAGATTTGAAATCTTGCATATAGTTAATATCCTTCTAACTAAGAAACAGTTCAAATTTGGTTATTTATGTTTTTTTTACTAATTAAGGATATAAATCGTTAATTAAAGCCGAAATCACTCAATTGCGGGAACTAAATCCATATACCAGAAACCTGCTGATAAATAAATATTGTCCGCTGACTGACTTTTGTTAACAGCGATTTACAGCAGAAATGTATATTCGCCAGTCTAAGCCGGTTTCTGTGCTAGGAATTTATCACCTATTCTTGGTCCAGATATTTAAAAAATTTTATATATTGTTGAAAGAATATAATATAATCTTTCTGAATATACCAATTTTTATGCGTTTTTTTATTACAGCGAGTTAATAAAAAAAATTGGCTTCAGAGAGCTGATTTGTATGATTTTTTTCATTCTAAATTTTGAGAAAATAAAAACAAATTCTTTTTTCTCGCCTAGCCGCTGCTAGTATATATATATAAAGAAGTTGGTATGTACGTGTCGACTCTTATAAACAAAACGAGAAGTCATTCAGATTTGAAATCTTCGCATACTACTTTGGTATGCTTATCTAAGAACACACAAATTTTGGTATTTTGATTTTTTAATAATTAAGCGATTATAATTCAATAATTTAAAAAAATTTGAAAAATACAGAATTTGAGAAATATACTTTAAAACGAGGATACAACCCCAAGGGAATAAAACAATCTTTCAAACACAATTTTGCAAGTGGATTCTAACATTGTGGGGTCTGCGTTTGTTGATTATTTGTTTTATTTGTTTCAGTTTATATGTCTATAACTACATATAACTCTATTTTTCTTTCGCCCCGCCCCTTCGTTCTCTCTCTCTTCTTTCTCTCTCTCTCTCTCTCA
>CM042171.1:73590453-73642953 GCA_023376005.1 Doryteuthis pealeii
GAGGGAACAAACCAAGTATTCTAACCCAACTCTAGGAGACACCGAGGAACAACCAAAGGTTTCTTCACCAAGGATCAGTCTCTGCTTAAACACAAGAAGTGTTGGCTGATAATTGGAAGACAAGATACACAAAACTTGATGAAAGTCTCAAAGCAAAGGATGTTATAATTAATGAACTGAAGAAATGTCTGGATGGAGTCAAGAGCAAATACAGTGAACAAATTAAAGTGACTGAGGCCAAATGGGAGAGTGTCATGAAAGTGAATCAGAATCTTCAGAATCACAATTTGATTTTGCGAGGAGAAATAGAAGTATTGAAGAAAAAATCTATTGGACAAAATGAATTATTGCCAGACTCCATTGTGGAAGAGAGGGATACAACTCGTGCTTTTCCCACCACACGAGAAGTCAGCACCGAGTGTGGACTCGAAACAAAGTCTGAACTTCCTGTATCATGATATTGACTATCAAATTGTTTAAATAAATTGTGTACAAATAAATTATGAATACAAATTGTAAATTATATATATTTTTTTTATTCATAATCACTTGGTGTGTATTTTCGGAACGGCACTGTTTCTTCCAGAAAACCTGGGGTTTTTTTTTGTTTAAATAAAAACAATAAAGATTAATTTAAAATGTATCAATAGAAAGTCTTCAAAATAACATTTATTAAAATGACTACCAAAAATATATTTCTACTGTAAAGTTCTCTCTCTTGAAGCTTAAAAATAGCCACAAAAATTGAAACAGCGTTTCTTAAGAACAGCTAAAACTTGCATGCCAACGAATGTGTAAATTCAAATAAATACGTGAAATAGACAATCATAAAAATCATTAAGGGACACCGAGGAACAACCAAAGGATTCGACCCAACACAAAGGAACACCGAGGAACAATCAAAGGATTCTACCCAACACTAAGGGACACCGAGGAACAACCAAAGGACTCTACCCAACATTAACGGACACCGAGGAACAACCAACGGATTTTATCCAACACTAAGGGACACCAAGGAACAACCAAATGATTCTACCTAACACTAAGGGACACCGAGGAACAACCAAAGGATTCGACCCAACACAAAGGGACACAGAGGAACAACCAAATGATTCTACCCAACACTAAGGGACACCGAGAAACTACCAAAGGATTCTACCCAAGCCTAAGGGACACTGAGGAACATTCTTTACTAAAGATCAGCCTCTGCTTAACACAAGGGATCTCCACTGTAAAGTTCTCTCACTTGAAGCTTAAAAATGGCCACAAAAATTTTAACAGCGTTTCTTAAGAACAGCTAAAACTTGCATGTCAACGAATGTGTAAATTCAAATAAATATATGAAACAGACATAATAATTATTAATGTAGATATGATGTGACACACTACTTCCGGCAATGGTGAATGCCGGGATAGCTTTTAGCTCTTTAGGGTCGTAATGGTGCCAAGTAAACGAGGCTAATTCTTCATTTATATTGTTAGTGAAGCAATGTCACAGTTTGTATTCTTCTGGTACTGTTTCCATCATTATTCCATTGCTCCAAAGGAATCGACCACGAAAGCAGTCACACTGTTTAGTCGCCATTAATCCTGATGGCGTAATATGTAATAGTTAAACTCTCTCTCTCTCTCTCTCTCTCTCTCTCTCTCTCTCTCTCTCTCTCTCTCTCTCTCTCTTTAATATTGCATATGCTTCTCAGTTTATATGTCTATAACTACATATTACTATTTTTCTTTACCCCCCCTCTCTCTCTCTCTCTCTCTCTCTCTCTCTCTCTCTCTCTCTCTCTCTCTCTCTCTCTAGATATAAGTTTATATGACAAATAATAATATATGATACCAGTTTCTGAAAAATTATTATCATACATAATATGGTACATACATAATCTTACATTATTATCATGCATAATATACGATATATATAAAAAATTATATGATATCAGTTCTGAAAAATAGTAATATTTGATATCTTATATGATATCAGTTTCTCTTTAAAAAAAAATATGTCCAATTGGACAATCCAGTGTGAATTAACGATGAAGATAAGAACAACAGTCCGAATATAATCTTATTATAATGGAGATTGTGTGTTTTTCTGTCTGTAACCGAAACTATATTACTATACAAGTCACAATTCCGTTTGTTATTTAAGTCACATTCACCATGATTTTATTTATATTTAAACCTCAATTATTGATAAAATTGTTTTACATCATTAAGACTGTTGACCAAATTTACATACTAATAACATGCAATTGTATTTATATATACAACAAAATAGCGGTTTACAGTGTGATTAGGAAGGCTAATTTGCATATTGATCTTAAAAATTTGATTTTAATAAATATATGCTTAGTATTATTGATTTCTAATTGTTTGGTTTTGTATTAATGAATATGAGCAAAAATCTCGGGGATAAATCTTAAAAGAAATGCATTAACAAGAAGAAATAACTGTAATATTATTCTTTACTTCCTATTTTAACTAAATAGTTAAATTAGGAAATTTACCAATGAAAGACGGGAGTAAGCGAAAATGATGGAAGAGTTAGTTTCAAAGTTGTTCTATTTTTCAATCATACCCCCTCTGTTCCAAAATCTTTTTATCTGGATTCTTATTCAGTTTCATTAGCCTTTCTAATTTAATATTTTATTATATTAGAAAGTCTAATGAAACAAATAATAGTAATTATCAAGCCTCATCTAAAAAATTCAGAGAAATAATTCAAACAATGTTGTTCTTTATTCTATATTCGACAATTTTGGGTAATGTGACGTAAGCAGTGACGTAATCTCGGTTACAGACAAATTGAGACCAAATTTCCATTATCAAAAGATTATTATTTGCTGTCCATCGTATCCGATGATGTCACCATGCGAGTCCGTTTCCTGCAATTTGTTCGGTCTCTGGTTGCATCTTGCCCCCTCTGCCTATGTGGGGGGGGGGGATGTTAATGTCCACTACATTTCTCATGATGTTGTCTTTGTACCTGAGCTTTGGTCAACCGATTCCACGTGATCTCCCCCCCCTTCTCTCTCTCTCTCTCTCTCTCTCTCTCTCTCTGTTCAGAGTACAGAATCTCCTTTGACAGTCTGTCAGTTTAAGTGGCCAGCCCATCTCAGGTTGCGTTGGACAAGCATGTCGTGCATGCGATGTATATATCGTTGTATATATTTATACGTAATTCTTTTTTTTTTTCTTATTCTAGGTGTATAGTAATATCTCGAACGCTAAATACAGTTCCTCGGCCGTCGATGTATGCAGCCTTTTTAATCATGTAAGTGATTTTTTCTTCTTTCTTTTTTTTTTTTTTCATTTTTGTCGATGTTTTCTCTCGGGATTTATTGTATATGTTTTTGTTGTTTTTTATTTTGTCCATTGAAAACAACCGCTTTACTTTTTCAATTAATAAAACCATTTTCATCGGTAGATAATGCAGATTTCTTTCACCCTGAACTCTTTTAAAAGATTATTTTCTAATATTCATATTTCTTTTCTTTTTCTTTTTCTTTTTTTTTTTTTTTGTTGTTGTTGTTGTTGTTGAAAGTCTTGTGCCTCCCTCGTGGCCTTTGCTATTTAATTCCCCTTCTAAAAATATCAATCTACATTATTAACTATTTGAATCAATTTCATCTCTTTTCCTTAAAAATCAGATAAAATTAAGAAAAGTTTATATTCTATATATATATATATATATATATATATATATGTATGAGTGGTGGCTTACCGGTGGGTACGGGTACGATCGTTGGAAGCGCACAGTATCCAGGGGTTAAGACCGTGAAAAAACAAATACAAAGTGCTCAATACAATGTAGAGCAAAATTTATTTAAGAAATGGATATAAAGTAACCTACTCGAGTTTCATCATCTGAATCGTCAGGGTTACATCCGCTGAATTAATCGAGTTTTCGATTAATATCAGTTGATACCACGTATGTCTGTTGGAATGGATCTTATCGTTACAGATAGACGCTTGTTTACAAAATTCGAAATCTCACCGAAAATTGTTTTTGTTTATTGAACTGGAAAATGTGAATTAATTTGTGGGAATTAATTTTTCAATTGTTGTTTAATGAAGGGTAGATTACGGGGCGTAATATATATATATATATTTACCAACCCTCCGCACGAGCAGGATGCCACACAAGGTCAATTTCTTAAGCGGAGTTTAACAGGTTTGAATTCAGAGTTTTCCTTTTCCTAGACTGGTTACCAAGCCATGGTTAAAGAGCCCAGTCTGCCCTGCTATTTACCCATAGCTGGAGGGAAAATTGGATTCATACCTTTCCCAAGGGTATTGGCGCCGTGTGAAAAGTTTATATTCTATACAAGGGTCGGGTTAGCTCAGTCGTTAGAGCATTCATCTAGGAATCGCGAGGTTCCTAGATTGATACCGGCCCTCGCCAACTCAGCGTGTGAGTAGCACAGGGATCTGTGTGGTAAAGTAAGGAGCTGATGGTAGGCGTGGCGCTCTACCTCAGATGGTAGTATAATCTCCATTGTCTAGCGCTAGTGAAAAGTGGATAGACTCCCTCTCTGTATAGCTGATATCGATATTAGGCTGCCCCGACGACTTTACTTTGTACTTTTATATTCTATATCCTTTTATTCTGACAGCTACCTTAATCAAGCCCTAGCACCTATATGATTGTCCCAACCCTATTGGTCTGCAGATCTTTCAATTTAGTCAGTTGTTATGAGGGTCGAGTGGCGATTTCCTCATCAGCTCTTAAAGTGGATATGATTGTCCCAACCTTATTGGGGGGTCAGAGAGGCCACCTCTGATCACGTCAAGCCCTAGCACCTATATGATTGTCCCAAACCTATAATTCTTATCGGAAGCGCCAACCCTTTTTATCATATATGTGTTAGAAGGCTAAGCGTAACTAATTCATACCTTTCCCAAGGGTATTAGCGCCGTGTGAAAAGTTTATATTCTATATAAGAGCCGGGTTAGCTCAGTCGTTAGAGCGTTCGGCTAGGAATCGTCAAGGTTCCTGGTTCGATACCGGCTCTCGCCAACTCAGCGTGTGAGTAGCACACCTCCTCACTTTACCGCACAGGATCTGGGCGGTAAAGTGAGGAGCTGATGGTAGGTGTGGCGCTCCACCTCATATGCTAAAATAATCTCCTTGGTCTAGCGCTAGTGAAAAGGGTATAGACTCCTTCACTGATTGGTTGATACCTTAGCTGGGGGAAGGGTTGGATTCATACCTTTCTCAAGGATATTAGCGCTATGTGAAATGCAAACAGCTTCGACCAGGAATTGAACTCGGGGCGACGAGTCCATTTCCTACGACTCTAACCATTAGACCATGCGCCTCCACAACGCAAAGAGAAAATAAAACAATTAACGACAAGGTAAATATATGTACAAATTAAATGTCACAGGTTCTTGCTTTTTGTGCAAAAATTATGGATATTTGATTTATATTTGAAGATATGTAAAAATTAAAATATACATAGAAATAGCATTGAAATTCTACTTAAAAATGGTCAGCATTTGTAAATCTCAAATGTAAACAAATCAATACACCAGATATTTTTGCTCTATCCTACCACCTAGGTGACACTGGGTAGCTGCTTCTAGTACATAATTGAAGTATTTAATTGAACCATTTAACTTTATAGCAGAAAACTGGCACCAGTCAATGAAAGAGTAATCTGTACATATATAAAGGGCAGTTGTGTGTATGTATGTCCGGATAAAACTACGAAAAATAAAACAATTAACGAAAAAGTAAATATATATATATATATATATATATATATCTTATTATAATGGAGATTGTGTGTTTTTCTATCTGTAACCGAAACTATATTCCTACTCAAGTCACAATTCTCTTAGTTATTGACATCACATTCTCCATGATTTTATTTTTATCTAAACCTCAATTATTAATAAAATTGTCTTACATTAATAATACTGTTAACTATGTCTACATACTGACAACATGCAATTGTATTTATATATACAAAAAAATAGCGGATTACAGTGTGAACGGGAAGGCTAATTTGCATATTAATATAAAAAAATCGAATTTAATAAATATGTGCTTAGTAATATTGATTTCTAACTGTTTGGTTTTATTTTAATGAATATAAGCAAAAATCTCTTCAATGAATCTTAAATGAAATCCATTAACAAGATAAAATAACTGTCATTTTATTCTTTACTTCCTCTTATAACTATAAATACTTAAATTAGAAAAAATAACAATGAAAGACGAGAGTGATGGAAGAGTAAGTTTCAGTTTTTATTATACTCCCTCTGTTTCAAATCTTTTATTATACTCCCTCTGTTTCAAATCTTTTTATCTGTATTCTTATTTAGTTTCATTGGCCTTTAATACAATATTGTATTACATTAAAACTTAAATACTTGCACCCGGAGGGTGCATATATTTGCTAGTATATATATATATACATTAAATATTACCAGTTCCAACTCTTTGTGCAAAAATTATGAAGATTTGATTTATATTCAAAAATATTTCAAGATTAAAATATACATAGAAATAGCATTGAAATTCTACTTAGAAATGGTCAGCATTTGTAAATCTCAAAAGTAAACAAATCAATACACCAGGGGTTCCCTCCTATGTCTCTACCCAGGCAATGCTGGGTAGCCACTTCTAGTTGTATATAACAGCCATTATTCCCATGTCCACTCTAACCCAGAGTAGAAGTACCTATTAATGTTTTATCTATTTACCGATTTTAAATGGCTGATAGCTTAGCTGGGGGGAGAGTTGGACTCATACCTTTCTCAAGGGTATTACCGCTATGTGAAATGCAAACAGCTTCGACCAGGAATTGAACACGGGGCGACGAGTCCATTTCCTACGACTCTAACCATTAGACCATGCGCCTCCACAACGCAAAGAGAATATAACCGATTTTAAATGGTTGAGCCAGTCTTGATATAATTCTATTCATATCTATCTATCTATCTATCTATCTATCTATCTATATATATATATATATATATATATATATATATATATATATATATATATATATATATATATAATTCTGTTCATATTTATATAATTATATACATATCAGTCTATCATATTCGGTACACCTGTATCGAATTTTATTCAAATCAATCAATTTATCTATCTATCTATCTATCTATCTAAGTCAGTTCCTGTCCATCTATCAATCTATCTAACTTCTGAACTATCTATCTATCTATCTATCTATCTATCTAGTTAAGTCTATTCCTATCTCTCCATCCATTATTCTATCTATCTATCTAAGTCAGTTCCTGTCCATCTATCAATCTATCTAACTTCTGAACTATCTATCTATCTATCTATCTATCTATCTAACTTCTGAACTATCTATCTATCTATCTATCTATCTATCTATCTATCTATCTATCTACTCTAACTATCTATCTATCTATCTATCTATCTATCTAGTCTATCTATCTATCTATCTAGTTAAGTCTATTCCTATCTCTCTCCATTATTCCCATGTCCACTCTAACCAGAGTAGAAGTACCCATTAATGTTTTATCTATTTACCGATTTTAAATGGTTGAGCCAGTCTTGAGTCCTTGCTTGCTTCATTAACCCTTTCGCTGCGTCATTCCAACTATAAATGAATTTCCACTCCGTTTGCCGTGTGCAAATATAATCAAATCTCACGCTATATTCAATTTGATGGGCCGTATTTTCCGCCTACTCGGAAAACCCTCAATACTCTTTCGTCAATTATGTTTCTTGGACCCCCAGATTCAAAGAATCTGCCATTAAAGTACGAAGCAAACAATATCTGAATGTTGAGATCGTAAAGATGGAAGAGGATTATTAGGGTAGGTTGATTTTCAACTTTTTTTGGAATATAAAAAAAAAAAATAACCCGAGGAAAGTTGGGTATTGGTATAAGTGCTGACACCAAAAAGACGATTTCTAACTTGCGCCAATTTTTGAGCATTTCCTTTTAAAATCCTCAAATATCAAACTTCCCAAAATCCTTGTTTATTAAGGTAGGTCGATTTTCAACTTTTTTGACTATCAAAAAGATTCACCCGAGGAAAGTTGGGTATTGGTATAAGTTACTGACATCAAAAACCGATTTCTAACTTGCGCCAATTTTTGAGCATTTCCTTTTAAAATCCTTAAATATCAAATCTCCCAAAATCCTTGTTTATTAGGGTAGGTCGATTTTCAACTTTTTTGAATATCAAAAAGATTCACCCAAGAAAATTGGGTATTGGTATGAGAAGTACTGACATAAAAAAGAGATTTCTACCTTGCACCATATATATATATATATATATATATATATATATAATATATATATATCGTTAGATAGAATGAAATAACTGTAATGAATTAAATACAAAATCAACACCATGCGTGTTTGATACTTATTAGACAAACTGCTGAGTCAGTTTTCCTTTTGTGATTTGTTTTTTAATCTAAATGTTGGAAAACTAAAAATTATCGTTTCTTTTCAGATGGTTGATTTTTGGACAAACCTTGAATGGCCAGAACCAGGTGATGCCTATTCTTTTACTGCCAATTTGACACAGGTAAGTTGTTGTTTTTTTTTGTTTTTTTGGGTTTTTTGTTTGTTTCTTGTTTGTTTGTTTGTTTTTCTTTGTTTGTTTGTTTTATACAAGATATACACTTTTTAGACTAACCACGAAGGTTTGAAGAAAGGATTTTTAGAGTTCGAATAGAGAAAACAATTCCAACATTGTGATTGAACTTCTACATACGATACATTCACATGAAATAACTTTTTAATCACTAGTATGGGGACTTTGGACCCCTATTTACGTGCATGTGGAATTGAATACATTAAAATAATTAAGTTTTCTGAAACAAATAATCTTACAATTGTATAAGTTAAGTTTAGAATTATGTAAACAAAAGATAATCGAATAAATATTAGTTTAGAAATATTTTAGCAACAATATAAACAATGGTTTAAATTCCATTGAAAATATGTACGCCATCGGAATGTAACAAAATCATCCGATATTTACGTCATTAGAAAACAGCTGATATTTGAAATTCCAATATTAAATTTAACTTAATGATCACGTAGACAATGACAAAAGAAAATTATAAAAAGGCCCATAGAGCTGAAAAACTTCAGTGGGAGCTTACGCTCTTCCCAACTCGACAGAGTTGGGTCGAATGCCCCTAATTCAACAGACGGAGCGAAAGCTCTCCCTAACTCGACACAATTAGGAGAAGTCGCTGTCCAAAGACACAAAATGTAGTATATCAGGTCTGTCTCTTATTTTCGTTTCCTATTTTCTCTCTCTCCCTCTCGACAACAACAAGTTTCAATCACAGACATTGTTTTATCAAAACTGCTACAAATTTAACAAGTCCAAACACACAAATATAAACAATACAGACACATACAATCGGCAACATTGCTAAAAGGACAATTGAATATACCAATTGTAAATTAATGTATATAAAGTTGTTTATTGTATAATTTTATCTTCTTCTTTTGTTTTCTGCGGAAACTACATTTCCGTAGTCTTATACATTTAAATTGTGGGGATCAAAACACGGATCTTCATCTCTTCAAACCCATCAAACACCAAAGCAAACTCGGTCCCTACACTAGCAATAATATGCGCCCAGCGCCGGGCGTAGGTAATTAATTTTGAATTTTAAAAAAGTTTCCTCTGGACATACATACACACAACTGCCATTTATATATGTATCGATAGATTTTATGTAAATTCCCACATTAAAGAAACTCTGTGATTGTTTAATTTTTTCCAAACTTGATGATTTATCATTGACAGAACATTTGTGACAATGCCGTGATGTATGCCGACCTCATCCATGATAAACTATACGCAGCTGGTTTCTATGACGACGACAGACAGTTCGATGTTTCCGAACAGGTAAAACAATTTTGACTTATTTCTTACGGAAAATCTCAAATACTTATCACCAACAAGGTGGCCCACAAAATACTGATACATTTTTAAATAGTCATAACTTTCTTGTTCGATTTTTATATTATATGTGTTGGCATCCATCCGTCTGATAAAAACGATGGCGTAGTGTTCATTTTTAATTGCATCTGCGGGAGTGGCTGAACAGGCCAATTTTTGAATGGCAATCTGTGGTGTGTGGGGATTTAAATTAAATAAAAAGTTCTGAGCGCCTGGACGCTAGCGTCCAGACTTAACGGGCAAATCAATAAAGTTTTGATCTACACTTCAAAACATGATAAAGCCACCTCTACCTTCTTACAGACACAACACTTCAGAGGTATAATTGGTCCTTTTTAGCCAGAGAGAAATTCCCTCGCTACAGTCCATTATAACCTCGTTCAAGTCTGAATAATAAAGCTGTCTTTGCCTTACACACACCTTACAAAAAAAATCACTAATGCATCCTTACTGTAGCTCCGCTACTTGGGTGTGGATGTATTGTGGGGATTTAAATTAAATAAAAAGTTCTGAGCGTCTGGACTCTGGCGTCCAGACTTAACAGGCAAATCAATAAAGTCTTGATCTACACTTCAAAACAGTTGTGTCTTGTTATTTCTCTTCATCAACTCATTTCGTAACTCCTTTAGGTGCAGTGACTGCAAACAGACTGTGATGCTTGCTGGATTTTCAGTTGTCTCTCCTTCCTTCTGGTTCTCTTTTCTGTGGCGGCTTCTTTCCTCTCTTTTTCACTCCTTTTCGGGACTTGTTTGAGGTGCCAGGCCGCTCTGCTTTCTGCACCAACCTCTCATGTGGTGGTGTTGATGTGGCATATCTTCATGTCCTTCTGGTTACCTAGCCATGGTTAAAGAGTCCAGTCTACCCTGCTATTTACCCATAGCTGAAGGGAGAATTGGATTATATATATATATATATATATATATATATATATATATATCAACCACATTTTGCCGGATTTATTCAAATCCTTCACTCCTCGCACACACACTCACACACACACACACACACACACACACACACACACATATATATATATATATATATATATATATATATATATATATATATATATATATATATGGTTCAGAATAGAAGAAATTGTGGATATTTCAACCACATTTTGTCGGATCTATTCAAATCCTTCACTCCTCACACACACACACACACACACATATATATATATATATATATATATATATATATATATATATATGTCAAAGACAGAAGATTGATAGGTTCATTAGTCACCTTGCAACCATACCATATATGGTAAACCGCAAAGTGGCCAAAGTGTACTATTTCCGTTCTAAATTAATGATGGTACAGTCTGGCCAATAAATGCATTCATTCATCAACATTGTTCCTAATCATTTGTTGTTTTCTTTTTTTTTTTTTTTCTTTTTTTTTTTTCATTTTTTTTGTTTCTTTGTCTTTTTTGTTTTTAGCTGTGCATCACCATTAATAACATCGAACATGTCCGTGTAACACTGAAGCCGTTGGCAGAGACGATGCGTTTTACAATTCTGGAAGACGATTTGGAAAGAGTCGAATCCCAGAAAAGAACCACACTGGAAAAAATTAATCTCTTTGCCCTAACGAACAAGGCTGATATCATCATGACAAATAAGATTAAAAAAGTATTGGATCATGTCGCAGATCGAGTAAGTAGATTTCAATTTAGTTTTCACGTTGTCTCTATTGATATTTACAGCAACTGTGATATTTATTTAGATGACGCTTGATAATTTGTATCATTTTGGATTATTCGGACTATTGTCCTCATCTTTATTGTTATCTACGCTATTTCTCTGAATATTTTAGATGAGGCTTGATAATTAGTATTATTTGGAGTATTCGGACTATTGTCCTCATTTTTATCGTTATCTACACTATTTCTCTTAAATGTGGAGATGAGGCTTGATAATTAGTATTATTTGGATTATTCAGATTATTGTCCTCATCTTTATTGCTATCTACACTATTTCTCTGAATATTTTAGATGAGGCTTGATAATTAGTATTATTTGGAGTATTCGGACTATTGTCCTCATTTTTTGTTATCTACACTATTTTCTCTGAATTTATGAGATGAGGCTTGATAATTAGTATTATTTGGAGTATTCGGACTATTGTCCTCATCTTTATTGTTATCTACACTATTTCTCTGAAAGGTTGAGATGAGGCTTGATAATTAGTATTATTTCGATTATTCGGACTATTGTCCTCATCTTTATTGTTACCTACACTATTTCTCAGATTTTTCGAGATGAGGCTTGATAATTTATATTATTTCGATTATTCGGACTATTGACCTCATCTTTATTGTTACCTACACTATGTCTCTGATTTTTCGAGATGAGGCTTGATAATTTATATCATTTGGATTATTAGGACTATTGTCCTCATCTTTATTGTTATCTACACTATTTCTCTGAATTTTTAAGATGAGGCTTGATAATTTGTATCATTTGGATTATTCGGACAATTGTCCTCATCTTTATTGTTATCTATGCTATTTCTCTAAGTTTTTGAGATGAGGCTTGATAATTTGGATTATTTGGATTATTCGGACTATTGTCCTCATCTTTATTGCTATCTATACTATTTCTCTGATTTTTTAAGATGAAGCTTGATAATTTGTATCATTTGTATTATTCGGACTATTGTCCTCATCTTTATTGCTATCTATACTATTTCTCTGATTTTTTAAGATGAAGTTTGATAATTTGGATTATTTGGATTATTCGGACTATTGTCCTCATCTTTATTGTTATCTACACCATATCTCAGGGTTTTTTTTAGATAAAGCTTGATAAATTGTATCATTTGGATTATTCGTTCTATTGTCCTCATCTTTGTAGTTATCTAAACTATTTCTCATAATTTTTTCGATAACGCTTGATAATTTGTATCATTTGAATTATTGAGACTATTGTTCTCATCTTTATTGCTATGTACACTATTTCTACGAATTTTTAAGATTAGGCTTGATAATTAGCATTATTTGTCTTATTCGGACTATTGTCCTCATCTTTATTGCTATCTACACTATTTCTCTGAATTTTTTAGATGAGGCTTGATATTTTGTATTATTTGTATTATTCGGACTATTGTCCTCATCTTTATTGCTATCTAAACTATTTCTCTGAATTTTTTAGATGAGGCTTGATATTTTGTATTATTTGTATTATTCGGACTATTGTCCTCATCTTTATTGCTATCTAAACTATTTCTCAGAATTTTTTCGATAAAGCCTGATAATTTGTATTATTTGAATTATTGGGACTATTGTCCTCATCTTTATTGTTATCTAGAGTATTTCTGAGAATTTTTTTAGATGATGCTTGATAAATTGTATCATTTGGATTATTCCGACTATTGTCCTCATCTTTATTGTTATCTACACTATATCTTAGAATTTATTTTTTTTAAATGAGGCTTGATAATTTGTATCATTTGGAATTATAGGACTATTGTCCTCATCTTTATTGCTATCTACACTATTTCTCTGAATTTTTTAGATGAGTCTTGATAATTTGTATTATTTGGATTATTCGGTCGATTGTCCTCATCTTTGTAGTTATCTAAACTATTTCTTAAAATTTTTTCGATAACGCTTGATAATTTGTATCATTTGAATTTTTCAGACTATTGTCCTCATCTTTATTGTTATCTACACTATTTCTCTGAATTTTTGAGATGAGGCTTGATAATTTGTATTATTTCGATTATTCGGACTATTGTCCTCATTTTTATTGTTATCTACACTATTTCTCTTAATTTTTGAGATGAGCTGGGTTTATTGCCCAGTGCCTGAGGCGCTCCCCTTGAGGGGGAATGCCGACGGGATCGACGCAATTTTTATTCCTTCCCACACCTATGAGCTTCGGCTTATGGGTGGGTCCACATTAAAACGAGGCCTTGTGCCCAGTCATTCAAGCGGGGTATGAGGCAAATATCCTTACATCTACAACAAGAATAGAATTGTTTGTTTGTTTCTTTTAGATTGAAGCCTAAAAGGAATCTCTATGAATTAAGTAGTTTATGACGGTATATAAACCCCGAGCGCAGATGGTGCTAAAACCTATTGTTTTCAGAACTAAGTGCATATAACATTTATGCATTCTTTGTGACGTTAAACAGCATTTCTCGTCTAATTTGGTTTTGTTAGCTCCCGAGAAAAATGTACCGTCGTTTTGTGATCGGCAGCTGTGCCTATTAAATTGCCAATTCGTTGGTCTTCAAACTAAATTCATCTCTCAGATACTCGCATCTTACATCAAGTGGATTAACCTTCACTCCAGTTCTTAATCTGTTTATCCTTCTCGGTAAAAACGGTTTTTCATATCCTTACTAAATTATCTGGGCGTTATCCTCATAAATAAATAAAAGATACTTAGCCTCTTTTCAGTTTATTTTTTTACCGGTATGTCATTCTTTATATATACTAGCAAATATATGCACCCTCCGGGTGCAAGTATTTAAGTTTTAATGTAATAGAATATTATATTAAATTAGAAAGGCTAATGAAACTGAATAAGAATTCAGATAAAAAAGATTTGAAACAGAGGGGGTATGATTGAATGCCCGCAGCTATCATCCGTGCATTTGGCGTTCACACACGGGACAGTGGCATCTCGATTTCGGTGCCCGCGCCAAAGTGTCGCCTTTTCGCATTCTGAAGGACGCGGGTTCGATCCTAGGTCAGTCCTACACGCCAGGCAAAGCCTAGCCCGCTTCCTTCGAGAATACGGCAAGTTTTCATGCCTGCCACTCAAATCGTGTTCTCTGTCACAATTCATCTCAAAGATCTTCCCATCTAACATAAACTGGATTAGCCTAAACTCCATTTCTTATTTGATTTTCCCTTCTCTGCAACGGACCCTTTTTTTTAAAACCCTCATAACCTTTGCTTTCATTTTTGTTTCTTTCATTTCAATACTTTAGTGCAGTTAACAAATTTATTCCCGCCCTATCGGCTGGGGCGTTAGAATGCACCGACTGCACCTCTGCAGAGGGGTAAGACTCCCCCGATGGGGCCACCTGTTGGCCGTGGGTGGCGACCTGTGATGCTTAAGGATAGAGCCCAGGTGGATGAGCAGTTCATGATATGCAATACTCCACTTTGGCCCTATCTTGGGCTAGACGGGCGGTCGGAGAGGCCCCCTCCGATCAATCGGCTGGTCACGTCAAGCCCTAGCACCTATATGATTTTCCCAACCCTATTGCCTTTATGGCAAGCCCCAACCCCTTTTTATCATATGGGTGCTAGAAGGCGGTGGCTGCGGGTCTACATGTCCTGGAAATGACGTTAAACTCTATCTGATGGTGAGGTTCCAGTTTTGGAGGTTTGGGGAATGTGGAGCACCCCTTCATCACCATTGCTCCCTGGTTCACTCTGACCCGGAGTGGTAGTACCTGTTAGGGTCCTATCTATGGGTTAAATAGAAAAATGCATTCATAAAAAAATTGTAATATCCATTAATAATTGATTTATTTCAAAACTTTATTGGCATGAAATGACCCACTGAGGTTGATATGCCGTAAAACAAAACAAACCAAACCAAACCAAATTTATTCGTGCTAGCGGGACCTGTGGATATACCACAGTATGATAATTTAATAATTTGATATGTTTTCTGTGACGGTGAACGAGAAAGGAAAAAGAGCAAGACATTGTCTTGCCTGCCGGGATCGAACTCGTGTCCTCCTGCATGCAAAAACAAATGCATTTTGGGCACTGGACGGACGCGAGGTTCGACTGATGTGCCCGGATGTTTGGCTAATATGCCCATAAAATAACAAGTGAGTCGAGCGCTGGGCAGTCAGCAGTCAGCAGCAGCAGAAGCAGTCGACGACGAAGCGCTTTTCAGTAAAGAAATGGATTTTAGTCGAACAGAAACAAAACTAAATAGGAAATGTGATTTTGAACTGCTAAAGATTATTTCGACTACGACGACGGATTTTCCAGCTGCTAGATGAAGAATGTGTTGACCAAAAGAAAGTCTGGCTTGTGAGAAGACGGTGAACTCGCTTGTTTTTGGTTCCCCCTCAGCAGGAACTTGTTGATTCGAACGTCTATTTCGCCCCATATATTTACACACACACACACCCCCTGCTATAAGAGCTATTGCGAAAATTCTTATTTTTTATGAGTATTGTCACCTCAGCTGAATAATGGACCATTCCGTTTTTATTAGAAAGAAAGAAAGAAAGGGAAGAAAAATGACATGCTTCACAGAAAAATATCGTCACTTCGATCCCCAGAGGTCAATATCTATTAGTTAACAAACTTCAATATTCGTTGTTTTTTAATTGTAAATTCATTTCGACTTTAACCACTACTAGCAAATATATGCACCCTCCGTAGGGTGCAAGTATTTAAGTTTTAATGTAATAAATTATTGTATTAAATTAGAAAGGCTAATGAAACTAAATAAGAATACAGATAAAAAGATTTGAAACAGAGGGAGTATAATAAAAAATGGAACAACTGAAACTTACTCTTTCATCACTCTCGTCTTTCATTGTTATTTTTTTTCTAATTTAAGTATTTAGTTAAAAGAGGAAGTAAAGAATAAGATGACAGTTATTTTATCTTGTTAATGGATTTCATTTAAGATTCATTGAAGAGATTTTTGCTTATATTCATTAAAATAAAACCAAACAGTTAGAAATCAATAATACTAAGCACATATTTATTAAATTCGATTTTTTAATATTAATATGCAAATTAGCCTTCTCGTTCGCACTGTAAACCGCTATTTTGTTGTATATATAAATATAATTGCATGTTGTCAGTATGTAGACATAGTTAACAGTATTAATAATGTAAGACAATTTTATTAATAATTGAGGTTTAGATAAAAATAAAATCAGGGAGAATGTGATGTCAATAACTAAGGGAATTGTGACTTGAGTAGGAATTTAGTTTCGGTTACAGACAGAAAAACACACAATCTCCATTATAATAAGATATCAAAAGTTTTTTTCTATTATCACCAGATGCGACCAGATATCAAGAAAGATGTCTTTCACATGAATTGGGCCCCGGACGTTGTACCAGCAGATGAGGTAAGACTGAAAGATCAAAATACTTATAAAATCTCTCTCTCTCTCTCTCTCTCTCTCTCTCTCTCTCTCTCTCTCTCTCTCTCTCTCTCCTATAAAATGGGATGGAGCACTCTATGACGGCCTTTACATACATACAGATGTGTGTATTAAAACAGTTAAAATCCCCTTCATATTTTGTGGCTGATGATAGCCGAGAGGGTAAGCTGTCCGACTGCAGGTGTAAACGATCGGATTTCTAACCCGGCTGTAGGTAGCTCACAAAATGTCTAGCCACACTGAAGAGACTTGATAAGTCGAAACACGTGTCTGTGGATGACTATATATATATATATATAATCCCTATTTTTCTTCGGTTTCAGTTTCTTTGTTTAATGGCATATCAACTTTCGTGGGTTATTTAATGTCGAAGCTATCCTTTTATAAGAATAGTAGTTGTATCATTTCACCTGTAGATTGAGGGATAAGGGGCCTCATACTTTTTCAAGTGTCCGAAAAGTGAACATAATAATGCGACTATAGTTCGAACCCACTTACTATGATGTCGCAGTCCAACACGTTAACCACAACGCCACGGGGATGCTCCTGGTGAATTTATTGTTACATTTCTCTATATATAATTTTGTAGATTGGTTTGATTTGTTTAATGGTATATCAACTTTCGTGGGTTATTTAATGCCAAAGCCATTATTGTAGTCGTATTCACTAGGTGGCCGTACTTACATTAGTAGGCCGTACTTACACTTGTAAGTTGTATTTACATTGGGAGGTCGTACTTACGCTAGTAGGCCGTACTTACCTTAGGAGGCCGTACTTACACTTGTAGGAGACTGTATTTACACTAGGAGACTGTATTTACACTAAAAGGCCGTACTTACATTAGGAAGGCCGTACTTACACTTGTGGGTTGTATTTACACTAGGATGCCGTACTTACACTAGGGGGTCGTATTTACACTAGGAGACCGTACTTACGCTAGGAGGCTGTACTTACATTAGGAGGCCGTACTTACACTTGTAGGTTGTATTTACACTAGAAGATCGTAATTTACACTAGAAGGCTGTACTTACATTAGAGGCCGTACTTACACTTGTGGGTTGTGATGTGTTACTTTACACTAGGATTTACACTAGGAGACACTTACTACTAGGAACTAGTGGGTTGTATTTACACTAGGAGGCCGTACTTTACTTGGACCGTACTTACACCTTGTGGGTTGTATTTACACTAAAAGAGGATGGTACTTACACTAGAGGGCTGTATTTTTACACTAGGATTGCCGTACTTACGCTAGGAGGTCGGACTTAAACTGTGGGTCGTATTTACATTTAGGAGGCCGTACTTTACATTAGGAGGCCGTACTTACACTTGTAGTTTGTATTTACACTAGGAGACCGTATTTACAATGGAGGCCGTACTACATTAGGAGGCCGTAATTACATGTGGGTCGTATTACACTAGGAGCGTACTCACTTGTGTTGTATTTAACACTAGGAGCCGTAATTACGCTAGAAGGTCGGCTTAATCCTTGTGGTTGTATTTACACTAGGATGCCGTACTTACACTAGTGGTTCGTATTTACACTAGGAGACCGACTTACATTAGAGGCCGTACTTACGCTGTAGGTTGTATATTTACAAGAAGATCGTATTTAGAAACTTTACACTAGATGGCCGTACTTACACTAGGATGCCGTACTTACACTAGGAGGGCTGTATTCACTAGCCGTACTTACGCTAGGAGGTCAGACTTAAACTTGTGGGTCGTACTACATTAGGAGCCGTAACTACCTTGTAGTTTTATATTTGCACTAGGAGACCGTATTTACAATAGGAGGCCGTACTTACATTAGGAGGCCGTAATTACACTTGTGGGTTGATTTACACTAGAGAGGTACTACACTTGTGGGTTGTATTTACACTAGGATCCGTACTTACACTATGGTCGTATTTACACTAGGAGGCCGTACTTACGCTAGGAGGTCGACTTAAACTGTATGTTTATTACATAGGAGAGCGTCTTACACTTGTGGGTTGCATTTTACACTAGGAGGCCGTACTTAACGCTAGAAGGTCGGACTTAAACTTGTGTTTGTATTTACACTAGGAGAGCGTACTTACACTTGTGGTTGTTATTACAGGATGCCGTACTTACAGCTAGTGGTTCGTATTTACACTAAGAAGCCGTACTTACATTGGAGCCGTACTTACACTTGTAGGTTGTATTTCACTAGAAGATCGTATTTACACTAGAAGGCCGTACTTACACTTGTGGGTGTATTTACACTAGGAGAGCAATACTTCACTAGATGCCGTACTTACACTAGTGGGCTGTATTTACACTAGGACGCCGTACTTACACTTGTAGTTTGTATTTCCACTAGGAGACCGTATTTACACTAGGAGCCGTACTACACTTGTAGTTTTATTACATTAGGAGACCGTATTTAACACTAGGAGGCCGTCTTAACATTAGGAGGCCGTATTTACACTTGTAGTTTGTATTTACACTAGGAGACCGTATTTACACTAGGAGGCCGTACTTACATTAGTGGCCGTAATACACTTGTGGGTTGTATTACACTAGGAGAGCGTACTTACACTTGTGGTTGTATTTACACTAGGAGGCCGTACTTACATTAGGTGGCCTGTACTTACACTTGTAGCTTGTATTTACACTAGGAGACCGTACTTTACACTAATGGGCTGTAATTTTACGCTAGAGGCCGACTTACGCTAACGGACTTACATTAGGAGGCCGTACTTACATTAAGGCCGTACTTACACTTGTAGTTTGTATTACACTAGGAGACCGTATTTACAATAGGATGCGTACTTACATAGGAGGCGTATTACACTTGTGGGTACTTACACTTGTGGGTTGTATTTACACTAGGAGGCCGTACTTACGCTAGAAGGTCGACTTAAACTTGTGGGTTGTATTACACTAGGATGCCGTACTTACACTAGGGTCGTATTTACACTAGGAGCCGTACTTACGCTAGGAGTCGACTTACACTTGTAGGTTGTATTTACACTAGAAGGCCGTACTCACTTGTGGGTTGTATTTACACTAGGAACACTAGGATGCCGTACTTACACTAGTGGGCTGTATTTACACTAGGACGCCGTACTTACACTTGTAGTTTGTATTTCCACTAGGAGACCGTATTTACACTAGGAGGCCGTACTTACACTTGTAGTTTGTATTTACATTAGGAGACCGTATTTACACTAGGAGGCCGTACTTACATTAGGAGGCCGTATTTACACTTGTAGTTTGTATTTACACTAGGAGACCGTATTTACACTAGGAGGCCATACTTACATTAGGAGGCCGTAATTACAATTGTGGGTTGTATTTACACTAGGAGAGCGTACTTACACTTGTGGGTTGTATTTACACTAGGAGGCCGTACTTACATTAGGTGGCCGTACTTACACTTGTAGCTTGTATTTACACTAGGAGCCGTACTTACACTAATGGGCTGTATTTACGCTAGGAGGCGTACTTACGCTAGGACTTTACATTAGGGGCCGTACTTACATTAGGAGGCCGTACTTACACTTGTAGTTTGTATTTACACTAGGAGACCGTATTACAATAGGAGGCCGTACTTACATTAGGAGGCCGTATTACACTTGTGGGTGATTTACACTAGGAGAGCGTACTTACACTTGTGGGTTGTATTTACACTAGGAGGCCGTACTTACGCTAGAAGGTCGGACTTAATCTTGGGGTTGTATTTACACTAGGATGCCGTACTTACACTTAGGGTCGTATTTACACTAGGAGGCCGTACTTACGCTAGGAGGTCGGACTTTACACTTGTAGGTTGTATTTACACTAGAAGATCGTATTTACACTAGAAGGCCGTACTTACACTAGGATGCCGTACTTACACTAGAGGGCTGTATTTACACTAGGATGCCGTACTTACGCTAGGAGGTCAGACTTAAACTTGTGGGTCGTACTTACATTAGGAGGCCGTACTTACACTTGTAGTTTATATTTACACTAGGAGACCGTATTTACAATAGGAGGCCGTACTTACATTAGGAGGCCGTAATTAAACTTGTGGGTTGTATTTACACTAGGAGAGCGTACTTACACTTGTGGGTTGTATTTACACTAGGATGCCGTACTTACACTAGTGGGTCGTATTTACACTAGGAGACCGTACTTACATTAGGAGGCTGTACTTACATTAGGAGGCCGTACTTACATTTGTAGGTTGTATTTGCACTAGAAGATCGTATTTACACTAGGAGGCCGTACTTACACTAGTGGGTAGTATTTACACTAGGAGGCCGGACTTACATTGGAAGGCAGTACTGACACTTGTGGGTTGTATTTACACTAGGAGAGCAATACTTACACTAGGATGCCGTAATTACACTAGTGGGCTGTATTTACACTAGGACGCCGTACTTACACTTGTAGTTTGTATTTACACTAGGAGGCCGTACTTACATTAGGAGGCCGTAATTACACTTATTTACACTAGTACTTACATTAGGAGGCCGTACTTACACTTGTGGGGTATTACACTAGGAGAGCAATACGCTTCGGACTTACATTAGGAGGCCGTACTTACATTAGGAGGCCGTACTTACACTTGTAGTTTGTATTTACACTAGGAGACCGTATTTACAATAGGAGGCCGTACTTACATTAGGAGGCCGTAATTACACTTGTGGGTTGTATTTACACTAGGAGAACGTACTTACACTAGTTGGTCGTATTTACACTAAGAGGCCGTACTTACACTAGGAGAACGTACTTACACTTGTAGTTTGTATTTACACTAGGAGACCGTACTTACATTAGGAGGCCGTACTTACACTTGTGGGTTGTATTTACACTAGGAGAGCAATACGCTAGGAGGTCGGACTTACATTAGGAGGCCGTACTTACTTTAGGAGGCCGTACTTACACTTGTAGTTTGTATTTACACTAGGAGACCGTATTTACAATAGGAGGCCGTACTTACATTAGGAGGCCGTAATTACACTTGTGGGTTGTATTTACACTAGGAGAACGGACTTACACTTGTGGGTTGTATTTACACTAGGAGGCCGTACTTACGCTAGAAGGTCGGACTTAATCTTGTGGGTTGTATTTACACTAGGATGCCGTACTTACACTAGTGGTCGTATTTACACTAAGAGGCCGTACTTACGCTAGGAGGTCGGACTTAAACTTGTGGGTTGTATTTACACTAGGATGCCGTACTTACACTAGTGGTTCGTATTTACACTAGGAGACCGTACTTACATTAGGAGGCCGTACTTACACTTGTAGGTTGTATTTACACTAGAAGATCGTATTTACACTAGAATGCCGTACTTACACTTGTGGTTGTATTTACACTAGGAGAGCGTACTTACACTAGGATGCCGTACTTACACTAGAGGGCTGTATTTACATTAGGAGGCCGTACTTACATTAGGAGGCCGTACTTACACTTTATTGTTATCTACACTATTTCTCTGAATTTTAAGCTGAGGCTTGATAATTTGTATCATTTGGATTATTCGGACAATTGTCCTCATCTTTATTGTTATCTATGCTATTTCTCTAAGTTTTTGAGATGAGGCTTGATAATTTGGATTATTTGGATTATTCGGACTATTGTCCTCATCTTTATTGTTATCTACACTATTTCTCTGAATTTATGAGATGAGGCTTGATAATTAGTATTATTTGGAGTATTCGGACTATTGTCTTCATCTTTATTGTTATCTACACTATTTGTGATCTCTAGTCGTCTTGCTATTCCTTCTCGCCATGTTGGATTCTACTTCTTTCTACTTCGGCCATTGGTGTGATCGTCTAAGTTCTTGCTTGTTGCTTCTTTCTATTTCTTGTTGGTTCATTTTCTACTTAATTAATCATACAACGAAAAAAAAACCCTGCAGAATTACAGGGCGTTGCCAATAATCCATGCTACCCATAGATTATGCAATCTAGGAGACCGTATTTACACTAGGAGACCGTACTTACATTAGGAGGCCGTACTTACTTTAGAAGGCCGTACTTACACTTGCAAGGTTGTATTTACACTAGGAGGCTGTACTTACATTAGGAGACCGTACTTACACTAGACCGTCGTATTTACACTAGGAGGCCGTACCTATACTAGTGGGTTTTATTTACACTAAAAGACACTACTTACACTAAATTACACGAGGAGGTCGTACTTACATTATGTGGCCGTACTTACATTTGTAGTTTGTATTTACACTAGGAGACCGTATTTACACTAGGAGGTCGTACTTACATTAGGAGGCCGTACTTACTCTTGTGGGTTGTATTTACACTAGGAGGCCGTACTTACACTAGACCGTCGTATTTACACTAGTAGGCCGTACTTACACTAGGAGGCCGTACCTACACTAGTGGGTTTTATTTACACTAGAAGACACTACTTACACTAGTCGGTTGTATTTACACTAGGAGGCCGTACTTACATTATGGGCCGTACTTACACTTGTAGTTTGTATTTACACTAGGAGACCGTATTTACACTTGGAGGCCGTACTTACATTAGGAGTCCGTACTTACACTTGTGGGTTGTATTTACACTAGGAGGCAGTACTTACACTTGTGAGTTGTATTTACACTAGGAGGCCGTACTTACACTAGTGGTTTGTATTTACACTGGAGACCGTACTTACACTAAAGGGTCGTATTTATACTGGGGGCCTTACTCACTTTATACTGGAGGCCGTATTTACAATAGGGTTTTTTACTTTTATACGCACCAAAACAGGCCTACAAAAAGAACTCTTATTTGCATATGAATTTCTGTCAAATATCTGAATTGAACGCCACGCGTATTGCAATGGTTAGCGAGCAATTGTTGGTGAGTTGGATTCTCACTGAGTGCCCTATACTACTAACCTTGTGCCAAGCTAACCTAATCTATATGAATGACAACCTTCCGGATTCGTGTGCATAAGATTCAGTTTAGCTCGCTCGTGCATTCTGAAAGGAAAAACATACATTTTCTAATTATATGGAGGCGCGTGGTGCAATGGTTAGAGTCGTAGGAAATAAACTCGTCGAGCCGAGATCAAATCCTGGATAAGGCTGTTTGCATTTCACATTGCGCTAATACCATTGGAAAAGTATGCATCCAACTACTCTCCCACCAGCTATGGATAAATAGTAGGGCAGACTGGGCTCTTTAACATTGATTAGGTAACCAGTCTAGGAGAAGGAAAACTCTGAATTCAAACCTGTTAAACTCCGCTTAAGAAATTGACCGTGTGTCATATCCTACTTGTGCTGAGAGGTTGGTAAATATATATATATACATCAGTCGGTTGAGCGTTCGATTAGGAATCACAAGGTTCCTGGTTCGATACCGGCCCTCGCCAACTCAGCGTATGAGTAGCACAGGGATCTGTGCGGTAAAGTGAGGATCTGATAGTAGGTGTGGCGCTAAATAATCTCCTTTGTCTAGCGCTAGTGAAAAGGGGGTAGACTCCTCGCTGTCTGGCTGATACCGACCCGATGACTTTATATATGTGTGTGTGTGTGTGTGTGTGTGTGTGCGTGTATATATATATATATATTATATATATATATATATATATATATATATGTATACACACACACACACACTTGTGCTTGCGTATTATTTGAAATGAACTTAATTGTTATTAAGAACACATTTTATGATATTTTCGTGTTAAAACATGCAGTTGTATTGATTCGAACAAATTCGTATTTTCACTGTAGATTTACAGTGAAATGAAAATGGCCGACCAAAACATAAGGCTTCCTCAAAGTGAAAGAAACAACAGGAGGTTACTCTCATTTATGTAGCTAATGTTCAGATTACCATAGTTTTGCTTAAATTTTATTCGTTTATCTATTTGACAGGCAATTGTTGATTTGATGGAATACCTGGATAAAAATTTGGTGACCCTCAATCAAAATTTAGTGAGCGCAAACTTCAATCGAATTTTGGATTCAATTTGGGTTGAAGTCCTCAAAGAATTCCAAGACGTCATGATCACCGAAGACATGGTAAGTGAATGTTTTAAAGCAATTTTGAAGCAATTTTGTACTTCTATAAATGATATGTCAAACCAATCAATTTTATAGCAATTTTGTACTTCCATAAGTGAGATGTCAAAGCGATTAATTTTGTAGTAATTTTGTACTTCCATAAGTGTGATGTGAAAGCTATCAATTTTATAGCAATTTTCTACTTCCATAAGTGAGATGTGAAAACGATCAATTTTGTAGTAATTTTATACTTCTATAAATGAGATGTGAAAGCTATCAATTTTGTAGTAATTTTATACTTCTATAAATGAGATGTGAAAGCTATCAATTTTGTAGCAATTTTGTACTTCCATAAGCGAGATGTGAAAGCAATCAATTTTGTAGTAATTTTATACTTCTATAAATGAGATGCCAAAGCGATCAATTTTGTAGCAATTTTGTTCTTCCATAAGTGAGATGTCAAACCGATCAATTTTGTAGCAAGTGTACTTCCATAAGTGAGATGTTAAAGCAATCAATTTTGTAGTAATTTATACTTCTATAAATGAGATGCCAAAGCGATCAATTTTGTAGCAATTTTGTACTTCCATAAGTGAGATGTGAAAGCTATCAATTTTATAGCAATTTTGTACTTCCATAAGTGAGATGTGAAAACGATCAATTTTGTAGTAATTTTTATACTTCTATAAATGCCAAAGCTATCATTTTATAGCAATTTTGTACTTCCATAAGTGAGATGTGAAAACGATCAATTTTGTAGTAATTTTATACTTCTATAAATGAGATGTGAAAGCTATCAATTTTATAGCAATTTTGTACTTCCATAAGTGAGATGTGAAAGCAATCAATTTTGTAGTAATTTTATACTTCTATAAGTGAGATGCCAAAGCTATCAATTTTATAGCAATTTTGTACTTCCATAAGTGAGATGTGAAAGCAATCAATTTTGTAGTAATTTTTATACTTCTATAAATGAGATGTGAAAGCTATCAATTTTATAGCAATTTTGTACTTCCATAAGTGAGATGTGAAAGCAATCAATTTTGTAGTAATTTTTATACTTCTATAAATGAGATGTGAAAGCTATCAATTTTGTAGCAATTTTGTACTTCCATAAGTGAGATGTGAAAACGATCAATTTTGTAGTAATTTTATACTTCTATAAATGAGATGTGAAAGCAATCAATTTTGTAGTAATTTTTATACTTCTATAAGTGAGATGCCAAAGCTATCAATTTTATAGCAATTTTGTACTTCCATAAGTGAGATGTGAAAGCAATCAATTTTGTAGTAATTTTTATACTTCTATAAATGAGATGTGAAAGCTATCAATTTTATAGCAATTTTGTACTTCCATAAGTGAGATGAACTATATTACAGTCTTTCGAGACTGCAATGCCAATGAATGAGTATTGTAACCTTTTTATTTGTGCAGAATTTTGTATTTGATTGCATCAATTCTAAATATTTTTCTTCTTTCTTTGTACAGAAACAACAAATATTTTACCAACGAATGTTTGATGCCTTAACTTTACTTGTGGACTTTTTCTACGCAAATAACAAGGGGCTGAGTATGGACACAATGCTGTCAGATAAGCAGTTTCAGGTGAGATATTGCTTTCCGAGAATAAATAAATAAATGTTGGCTATCAACTCGTACACGAGAAAGACCATTTCCTGTTCTTCCTTTATAGTAATCGTAATATATTGTTTTCTATTCTTGTTCTGTTTTAATTATTGAGGCTGGATCAGAGTTGCAGGAATTGTTACATAATTGTTAGTATCCTAACAATTGTGTTGGGTTAGTGTAGAAATCAAGATGGCTGTTAGAAATTACGGCTAGCTGCTTTTTTTTTTGCTTTTTTTTTTTGCTTTTTTTTTTTTTTTGGGGAGTATGTGCCGATATCATGGAAGATTCATTGGCACATGTTAACCTCGTGTTAATCCCTTTTCCGGTAGATACCGTGAGAATTAGTGGATAAATTAGAAACAAATGTTTCTTTCGATTTTGATTTGAAATATATAGATAGTCAGTACTGGGCAAGCCACGGAGGTAGCGAGTCGCGTTAAGCACGCTTCCCTACTCACTCTGCGCAGTTAGTCTGGATGGGGATTTACAAATAAAATATGATATAAAGAAAATCTAAGTCTCGGGTTATTTATCCAAAAACTACTAATTACCCAGCGCTTCTGATAGATGAGAAATACCTAATGGAAGATAAGAGACACCAAGGAACAACCAAAGGATTCTACCCAACACTAAGGGACACCGAGGAACAACCAAAGGATTCTACCCAACACTAAGGGACACCGAGGAACAACCAAAGCATTATACCCAACACTAAGGGACACCGAGGAACAACCAAAGGATTCTACCCAACACTAAGGGACACCGAGGAACAACCAAGGATTCTACCCAACACTAAGGGACACCGAGGAACAACCAAAGGATTTTACCCAACACTAAGGGACACGAGGAACAACCAAAGGATTCTACCCAACACTAAGGGACACCGAGGAACGACCAAAGGGTTATACCAACACTAAGGACACCAAGGAACAACCAAAGGATTTTACCCAACATTAAGAGACACCAAGGAACAGCAAAAGGATTTTACCCAACACTAAGGGACACCAAGGAACAACCAAAGGATTCTACCCAACACTAAGGGACACCGAGGAACGACCAAAGGGTTCTACCCAACACTAAGGGACACCGAGGAACAACCAAAGGATTTTACCCAACACTAAGGGACACCAAGGAACAACCAAAGGATTCTACCCAACACTAAGGGACACCGAGGAACGACCAAAGGGTTATACCCAACACTAAGGGACACCAAGGAACAACCAAAGGATTTTACCCAACATTAAGAGACACCAAGGAACAGCAAAAGGATTTTACCCAACACTAAGGGACACCAAGGAACAACCAAAGGATTCTACCCAACACTAAGGATACCAAGGAACAACAAAAGGATTTTACCCAACACTAAGGGACACCAAGGAACAACCAAAGGGTTCTACCCAACACTAAGAGACACCGAGGAACAACTAAAGGATTCTTCACTAAAGATCAGCCTCTGCTTAATACAAGGGATCTCCACTGTAAAGTGCTCTCACTTGAAGCCTAAAAATGGCCACAAAAGCCGTAATATACCAGGCCCACCAATTATTGTATTTTTTTTAAGTATCAGCACAAAATTCCCTAAGTTTCTCCGATGCACGACATTTTTCAAACCCATCTATGGTTTAATGGTCTTATTTTTTAAGGTATAACAATTTATTGTACACCACTCTAAAGAAACCTTAAACTGTGTGCAAATTCTAACTTCTATTCTGGCCGGATTCTCTGGTCTTCTTGTCTTGGGTTGGCTTGGGTTTGTCTTCATCTCTGAGTCCATCTTCTTGGTGGATCTTACTTTAATGAACACAAAGTCTTAGTTCTGTTGGACTTATTTGTATATAAGGTGTGCTCCAATTCCCCACCTGGATTCATAGACTAGCCAGGGCCACGTGGTTTACTCCTCCGGTCAATCAACAACCATAAGGCGTGGCTGATTCACTACTTAAACACTGATACTTGCCACAGTTCCCTTGCAATCATTGAGGAGGAATTTACAACAATTGACGAAGGAACTGTGGATTCATTACCAAATGATTACCAAGGATTTCTGCTGGTGAAGCGCTCTTGCTTGAAGGCCAAAGGATGGCCCATAAAAACTTAACAAGTTCATTTTTCAATGTCTTTATTCACCCAAAACCCATTTCCGCCGTAATAATGGACAAATAGCCATTTTTCAAACCCATCTATAGCTTAATGGTCTTTCTTTTTTGGAGGTATAACGATTTACTGAACACCGCTTAAAAAAAACGAAAGTGAAACGGTCGAGAAAGTTCAAGAGTGCCAATAAAACTTATGCTTCATTTTATTTTATCTGATTTTTCTTTGTTTTCCTTTTTCATTTGTCAGGATCTGCGGGACCAGCTGGCTTTGCACAAAGAAGACACACGAGATTTAATAGAACAGTTTTATCAAGAAAAATTGGATGAACAGGTTTGTGGCTTTAATGCATTTTTTAAAAAAAGAACAGTCCAAAGAATTGTCTCAAATTAGAAAGATTTTCAGGGTGAATAGCTGTTGTAGAGTAGCTAGCACCTCTTCAGCACTCTACCAGATGGACTGGTTCTGTTGTAGAGCAGCTAACACCCCTTCAGTGCTCTACCAGATGGACTGGTTCTGTTGTAGAGCAGCTAACACCCCTTCAGTGCTCTACCAGATGGACTGGTTCTGTTGTAGAGCAGTTAACACCCCTTCAGTGCTCTACCAGGTGGACTGGCCCTGTTTTAGAGTAGCTAACACCCCTTCAGCACTATACCAGATGGACTAGCCCATAGCCATAAAATAGCCTCCGATTAAAGTAGATTAACTAGCTGAATAATATTCAGACTAACTTTGCTGCGTTGGCTATACCGAACTGACCCAGGCACCTCATGTAGCTTAATGGTTAGCAAGCTAGCTTAGCAGACCATTGTTAGTGAGTTCGATTCTCACTGGGTGCCCCATCCAGCTAAGCTTAGTAAATAACTATACCGAACTGACTCTTATCTATTTATTAAGATCAATTTTTTTTTAAATATCAATATGCAAATTAGCCCTCCGTTCACACTATAAACCGCCATTTTGATATATATATATATATATATATATATATATATATATATATATATATATATATATATATATATATATGTGTGTGTGTGTGTGTGTTTTGTATATATAAATACAATTGCATGTTATTACTATATAGAGGGCTGGTTTAGCTCAGTCGGTAGAGTGTTCGGCTAGAAATCACAAGGTCCATAGTTCGATACCGGCCCTCGCCCACTCAGCGTATGAGTAGCATAGGGATGTGTGCTGTAAAGTGAGGAGCTGATGGTAGGTGTGGCGCTCCGTCTCAGACACCTAAACAATCTCCTTGATCTAGCGCTAGTGAAAAGGGGATAGACTCCCTCGCTGATTGGCTGGTACCGACATTAGGCCGCCCCGATAACTTTACTTACTTTTTACTTTACTATATAGATATGGTTCACAGTAATTAATAATGGAAATTGATTTTATTAATAATTGAGGTTTAAATAAGAATAACATTATGGAGAATGTGACGTAAATAACTAAGGGAATTGTGACTTGGGGTTATTTGCCTGCTCATCCCACTTATGAGGGCTGGACACAAGGTCTCGTTTTTACGTGGGCGCATAAAAATGGCATCGATCTGGGGGGGGGAATGGCCCCCTGGGATCGACGCTATTAATTGTACTTTAGCGGTCCAGTGGCCGAAGCACACTGGACTCCCGACCGAGGCCGGGTAGTTCAGGTAAGAGTATCTGCCTCAAACCCCACTTGTATGGGCTGGGCACAAGGCCTCGTTTTCACGTGGGCCCACCCACAAGCCGATGCTCATGGGTGGGAAAGAACAAAAATTGCGTCGATCCCTACGGCATTCCCCCTCAAGGAGGGCGCCTCATGCGCTGGGCAATAAACCAGGCCCCGCCCCAAATGGGGCAGGTATTGCCTGGGGGGATGGCCCCCTGGGATCGACGCTGTTAATTGTGCTATACTAGTCCAGTGGCCGAAGCATACTGGACTCCCAGCCGAGGCCGGGTGGATTAGGTAAGAATCAGAGCATAGTAACTGCAACAGATACTACACTTTGATCCTCCCTTTTAGTCCAGGAGTAGTGAAATAGTTTTGGTAATAAACAGATAAACACACAATCTCTATTGTAATAAGATTTGTAGTAGTAGTAGTAGTAGTAGTAGTTGTAAGTAAAGTCGTCGGGGCGGCCTAAAGTCGGTATCAGCCAATCAGCGAGGGAGTCTATCCCCTTTTCACTTGGGCTAGACCAAGGAGATTATTTTAGCGTCTGAGGGGTGAGCACCACACTTACCGTCAGCTCCTTACTTTACCTCACAGATCCCTGTGCTACTCATACACTGAGTTGGCGAGGACCGGTATCGAACTAGGAACCTTGTGGTTTCTAGCCGAACGCTCTACCGACTGAGCTAACCCGGCCCAGTACTCTATTTGGATCAATATTTGAATAGTAATAATAAAAATTTGTCTAATGTCCAAAAATCGTAGAATAAATTTTATTCTATGTTATGACCATATTTGGGTAGTGTGATGTAAGCAGTGACGTAATTTTTGTTACAGACAAAAACCGGAAGCAAATCTCCATTATTAATAGAAGATTATTGAATGTTTTTCACACAAGCGTTGGCTGATGGTATTTCATTGGAGTTCGGGTGACAACAAGTTTCCTCAGGTCTCCAGGATTCTTCTGAATATTCTGGCCGATTGTAGCAATGCAGTGGTCTGGATGGTCTCAATTCTTCTTCTGATTTCCAGTTCCTCCAATCTTTTTTCCAAGCTTTTTGGGACCGTTCAAAGTGTGCCAATTACAATTGGTATCACTTTCACCCTCATATTCCACAGCTTTTTTCAATTTTCTGGCAAGGTCCAGGTATTTGTCTAGCTTTTCATTTTCCTTCATCTTCACCCTGTGATCTGCTGGAACCACAAACTCTACTAGTTGACAAGTTCTCTTTTTTCTTTTCTTTTCTTTTTTTTTTTTGTTAATCAATACTAGATCTGGTCTCCTGACTGGTATAAGGTGATCCGTCTTTATCTCGAAGTCCCAGAGAATTTTATACGTTTCATTCCCAAGAACGGATTTTCAGTGGCGCGTCGTGTTACAAAAGAAATAAAGTCCCATTTACTTTTTTATTCTTTTCATTTCAGGAACAAACAGAAACCAGTCCCTATGGCACACTAAACGTCCGAGTTTTCTACAAATATGATATTCAAACTTTATTAGTGGAAGGTAAGAGGATTTAGCTTACTTTTTCTTAATTTACTTCCAGATAAATCCCCTCCCCCTCCTCAACAATTGATGACAAAAGCAATAGCTTCATCACTTCTTTATTTACTCGGGTGAGTCAAAAGTTTTGCAATACTTCGGTGCGTACCAGTTTCTGGTGCGTATATCACGTGACTGGGCGCGGATGATTGCATTTCACTTAGTGCTAACCATCATCATCATCATTATGTCGCGCATGCAGCACGGATATCCATGACAATCTCTCGCCAACCTTCCCTATCACTCATTGCCCCTGGGAGCTCCTCTGCGCAGCAACCAGCATCCTCACATAGCTGGTCAATGTAGATCCTTGCCGGGCGCCCCACACTTGCATGTCCATGTGTTGGCTTCCACAGGAGAACGTCGCTTATGAGCTCATCCCTGCTTCTCCAGCAGTGTCCTGCATGTCTTGTCCGTCTCACTCGGATAGTTTGTGAGATGGGGGGCAAGTGACCGTACAGCTGCTTCCTTGTGGGGTGCTGTTTCCACGACTTGTTCAAGACTGCGCGCAGCATTCTTGTGCAGCTCCCATCTAGCTTATTCTCAAGACGCTTCGTTAGGGGCCAAGTGCCCTTGGGAAATTATTCTCCCTTCGGCTATGGGTATATATAGAGCGGACTGGGCTCTTTAACCTTGTTTGTCAACCAGCCAAGGAGAAGGAAAACTCTGAATTTAAACCTTTTAAACTCCACTTATGAAATTAACCATAAAGAATTATTCGGTGTGTAGAACATCGTACAGACTGTTTCAACTTTATTAAGTCTCATCAGCGATGTATACTAACGATTTCCCGCAGACAGAAATCGAAACCTGTATTGAATCGAACTTAGAATTTTAGATTAAATAAGAATAAAATCATGGAGAACGTTATGTAAATAACAAAGGGAATTGTGACTTGAGTAGTGATATAGTTTCGGTTACAGACATACAAACACAGTATCTCCATTATAATAAGATGGTCGATCGGAATAGACCACTGCTCTGAACTCAATGAGGCTCAAGAGGTGACCAAACTGTTCAGAAAACGGAAATAACAAACAATAGTTACTGATTGACGATATCTCCGGGCTGTTTACTTGGGACGTGGGGTGGGGGCTGAGTGTAGACGCATATACACACGCACACAAACGTGTACACACACAAATGAACAAAAACAAACTGCGCACGGATATTTTTTTTTTTTTTCATATTTACGCAGCAAAATTTCCTTGGCCCATTGAGTGATCCATATTTATATGATGACAGCATCTTCATCATTTCCTTCCTTTCATGTAATTTTCCATCTGACATCTTCGCGAACTTGGAATGGCACACCAAGGAAATAGAAACGTTTAAACAAGCAAGATAGATACTGAACACCATGTGATTATATATATATATATATATATATATTATATATATATGTGTGTGTGTGTGTGTGTGTGTGTGTGTGTGTGTGTGTGTGTGTGTGTATAAAAGTAATTGGTAATTTGCTTGAAGCATTGTTAAGTATGTTATAATATATTAATGATTTGAAGGCAATTACAATGCGTATAAAAAATAAAAACAAAAAGTTATTTTTGTCTAAAAAAATTTTGACAAAAATAACATCATTTTGTTTTTATTTTTTATACGCATTGTAATTGCCTCCAAATCATTAATATATATATAAGGTATCCAAATGACTGGTAGTAAGGGATGGTTCTATTTGGGATCATCAAAATCTCACTGTATAACCATACTGTATGCTATTGTAGGTGCAAACATATATTCATACAAGGATTTTTATTAATCCCTAAAGAGAGCTCAATGTATAATAATCAATAAATTAGATTAAATACAGTGCAATATTTAACTTTCAAAGAAAAAAAAACATTTTGTTAAGTTTTTTTTCTTTCTTTGAAAGTTATATATATATATATATATATCGATTTCGATAATGCGTATATGTTGGCTTATATCCATGACAAGAGACTTGGACAAATTTTTGAAGCTAGTGCTATAAGCAACATTGATAATATTAACTATAGACCTGGCTTCTTCAACATATCCAAATACATAGGCAAATCAGTAATCGGTGGTTATAAGATTGCAACCCCCGGTCACAACAATATAACGTGATACGTCTATGCATGCGTATATATATTTTGTATATATATATATATATATACATATATATATATATATATATATATATATATATATATATATATATATATCCTATGATCTTCATTTTCCATTTTTCACATGCAATGATCACGTCATCAGCTTTCGTAAACAAACGCACATATAAAAATTAACGGTTAATAACGTTACATTCACATATTAACTATATACTTAACATTTTTCATTTTGTCCCTCACAAAAATTTCTATAACAGTGTCCTGATGATGGTTTAATACCGAAATATTTAAGTATAGACACATTAAATTGTTTCCTCTGATCGTAACATCCTGTGTTTGTTATGTTTTGAAAATATTTTCTTCATATATATATATATATATATATATATATATATATATATATATATATATATATATATGCTACTCATTCCCTAGTGGGTTGAGTTCTTTGGAGGGGATTTCGCTGACGACCTCCAACTAAGCTTAAAAAGGCAACGCTCTCCTCCAAAAGGGATGGAACACTCTCTGACGGCCTTTACATATACACAGATATGTGTATTTATCAGTTTCCAGTTTATAGGTGACGGTGGTCGAATGGTTTAGCAGTCTGACTGATGATGAATCGATCGGGTTTCCATCCTGGCGGTAGCTTGCAAATATCTAGCCACACTGAAACCACGAACACGGTGTCTGTAGATTACTATCTATCTATCTATCTCTCTCTCTATATATATATAACATACCAAGCGTGTTGGTAAATCCTTGCGGTGAGAAAAAACCCAGCAAATAGTTTGATTGTAAAAATATACTACCAAACATCAACCGGGGAGAAAAAATTTTTTGAAAAAAAGAAAAGACCAAGATAGTCGTACCAACCAAAAATAATCTATTGGTACAGTATTTGGCCAAAAGAAAAAATAATTTATATGTATATATATGTATATAAGATATATATATATATATTCATATAACCGCTAGGAGAATAGTTAATAAGTAAAAAGTGCTCGATACCTAAGTAAAGCAAATAATAAAGATAAATCTAATGAGTCAGATGAACCTACTATTAGTTTCGCTTAATGCTCTTCAGGGCTAAGATCTTAGCCCTGAAGAGCATTAAGCGAAACTAATAGTAGGTTCGTCTGACTCATTAGATTTATCTTTATATATATATATATATATATGTGTGTGTGTGTGTGTGTGTGTATGTGTGTGTGTGTTGATAATATTGTTTGCTATATTCATAGATAAAGAGTGCTCAATATCAGTGATAGAGTGTATATACTTAAGTTAAGGTAACAGTCATAAAGAAAATGGCCCTTGGTAGCAGGGTATTAGTTCGAAGCTAACCACTGTATCTGTATCCTTATAATGCATTAGGCTATCGAAATGATAACCTAACACTGAACATTTCGGTAAGGAAGAGACAAAGTCAGTTTAACAAAAGATATTAACAATTATGTACGTGTAAAGAACAAAATATGTTATAAGTTCAAAACCATTAAAAGGGCAAAATTATATTCCTATGAACACCACGGCACTAATACCCTCAGCCATCGCCCTCTAGCTCATGTATGAATATTTACCACGTACCCCACGTGTACGGGTTAGGCACATATATAACAGTATCTGGTTGTTGGGATGGATGGCATTCTTATTGTTTTCTGTCTGGAACAACTCAGGATTCGCTTGAGCATATCAAGGATATTACCACGTACCCCATGTGTACGGGTTAGCCGCTAGACCCTATTAATGTAGGACCACCCACGAACCAAAGCTCACGGGAGGCGGGTGCAAGAAATGCGTTGATCCTCTCGGCATTCGCCCTCAAGGGGGGAGGGGGGATTTGCCCAGCCCTGTCCTGTTCCTATTAAATCGTATAACTCCCACATTAAACTCACTGTTTCACATACTACACCTTATGCGTCCCACGGTGGTGTAATGGTTAGTCTCGCAGATCCATTACTACTGAATTGGCAAGTTCGATCCTCGCTGGATGCACCATACTTTCGACCTTGTCAATAAAAACTAGGTCTGGTGTCCTGGCCGGAATTAGGTGATCCGTCTGTACCTCAAAGTCCCAGAGAATTTTGTGCGTCTCATTCTCCAGGACAGATTCAGGCTTGTGCATATACCATTTAGTTGAATGGTGAAAATTGAATTCTTGCACAGTTCCCAGTGGATCACCTTGTGTTATATCCTACTCTTGGTGAACGGGTCGCATAAATACCGAACTTAAGAGATTTAGTAAAATATTGACAAATTCGTTATTTGATAAATGAGTAGCGGTTGTCTACGCTGTTTGGATTGATGGGGGGGTCCAGAAGAGTTATCTTCCCTTGCTGCAGGATTTCGCCAGTAGAGACCTAGACTATTTAAGTGGAAAGACCGGGAGAATGCTTTCTTCTGAGACCAGCAAACACTTCACATGGTGTAGACACTTGTGCCCCTTACCTTTGCCCCCCCCCAGCAAGCTATCAGTAAGTGACATTCCTGCAGGAACTTCGTATCACTTCTTTAGGACGAAGTCCTACTTTCTTTATACATGTTTATATATTTGTTTCATTATGTATTGCTGTACCATTTGTAATTAGTATATGCATTCATGTCTTGCATGTATTTTTCTATATGCTCACTATGTTTGTTATATCTTATAACTTCTTTGTCGGAATATTTCTTGTACTTATATATACCCACGTTGGAAGGTCACTCTAAGCTTTCCAACTTATTATAATACCATCAAATCCAACAATATAATTGATTAACAATTTGTTTAAAAATAGAATATTTACCAACATTCTACTCCTTTACAAATCATATATACACAAAATGGCATTAAATAACCTATAGGGTTTATATGCCGTTAAACAAAACCTAAGCAAACCAAACCATTGTCCTCAACGTTTCGGACACATGGCACAAAAGGGTTGAGTTAATATAGTTAATATATTTGTATATGTATTATTGTTTGAATGAGACTTCTTTCTCTTATTTATTTATTTATTTATTTCTCTTATTTCTCTCTCTCTCTCTCTCTCTCTCTCTCTCTCTCTCTCTCTCTCTCTCTCTCTCTCTCTCATACAGGAAAAAAAGAAGAAGAACCTTAAAAATAAAAACCTTTCCCAACAATTCTTACAAATGCTTTTTTTTCTTTAGAACGTTGTTTAAGTATCTTTTTTTCTTATTTCAGTTATCAGTGCCAAAGATTTAATACCGCTCGATGCTAACGGTAAGTACAATTATTATTATTATTATCATTATTATTATTATCATCATCATCATCATCATCATCATTATTACTATTATTATTATTATTATTATTATTAGCAAAAATATGCACCATCCGGGTGCAAGTATTTAAGTTTTAATGTGATAAAATATAATATTAAATTAAAAAGGCTAATGAAACTAAATAAGAATTCAGATAAAATTATTTGAAACAGAGGGGGGTATAATCGAAAAATAGAACAACTGAAACTTACTCTTCCATCACTTCCGTCTTTCATTGGTAAATTTTCCTAATTTAACTATTTAGTTCAAATAGGAAGTAAAGAATAAAATCACAGTTATTTCTTCTTGTTAATGGATTTCTTTTAAGATGTATCCCCGAGATTTTTGCTTATATTCATCAAGATAAAACCAAACAATTAGAAATCAATAATAATAAGCATATATTTATTAAAATCAAATGTTTAATATCAATATGCAAATTAGCCTTCCCATTCACACTGTAAACCGCTATTTTTGTAGATATAAATACAATTGCATGTTATTAGTATGTATATGTGGTCAACAGTTTTAATAATGTTAAACAATTTTATTAATAATTGATGTTTAAATAAATTAATTATTAATAATTCATGTATTAATAATGTTAAACAATTTTATTAATAATTGATATTTAAATAAAATTAATTATTAATAATTGATGTATTAATAATATTAATAAAATTAATTATAATTAATTTATGTATTAATAATATTAAATAAATTTTATTAATAATTGGTGTATTAATAATGTTAAATAATTTTATTAATAATTGATGTATTAATAATGTTAAATAATTTTATTAATAATTGATGTATTAATAATGTTAAACAATTTTATTAATAATTGATGTTTAAATAAAATTAAATCATGGGAAATGTGATATAAATAACTATGTGACTTGGGTAGTAATATAGTTTCGCTTACAGACAGAAAAACACATAATCTCCATTATAATAAGATGGCTGTTCGGAATAGACCACTGATCTCCATTATGATAAAATTATTATGGAGTTTTTAATACCTGCCGTAGCCGGTGATTCACTGGAGGTTGAGTGACAGCAAGTCGCCTCAGGTCTCCAGGACTCTTCTGAGTATTCTAGCTGATCCCAACCGTGCTGTTGTTTTGAGGGTCTCGATTCTTCCTCTGATTTCCAATTCACCAAAATTCTAGAGCTTTGGGGACCGTTCCAAGGGCACCAATTACAATTGGCACGATGTTCACCTTCATGTTCCACAGTTTTCTCCGTTCTCTGGCAAGGTCAATGTATTTGTCTATCTTTTTGCTTTCTTTCATTTTTCACTCGGTGGCCGGCCGAGACAGCAAAATCCACGAGATGACAGGTTCTCTTCTTCTTGTCAATCAATACTAGGCCTAGTCTCCTGGCTGGGATTAGGTAATCCGTTAGTTGAAGTAGTAGTAGTAGTTGTTGTTGTTGTTGTTGTAGTTGTAGTAGTAATATTTTACACATTGTACGAACTCACACCGGTAGTAACAGATTTTACTAACATTACTTTTAATAAAAAATTATTCCTACCAATTTATTAATACACATGAAGTTAATGGAAATTATTTCTACCAATTTATTAATACACGTGAAGTTAATGAAAATTATTTCTACCAATTTATTAATACACATGAAGTTGTTAAAAATTATTTTTTAGACAAATCATATATATTTAAAAGAAAACAAGATTGGCATTAAATAACTCATTCTGGTTGATATGCCATTAAATGAAACAACTGACCAAATATCTTGTTTGATTTTTAACAATCATCGGCATCACAGTCTCGGAAGACCAAAGGTTTCCCATGCACCTGGAATTATGTTCTAGCGTAGTATCTTCTATGATTATGAAGGCCAATGCATGAAAGATAGTTTCAGCCATAGATGTTACATGTAAAGGACAGTCTTGAAGTAACTGCAAGTCTCCTAAGTTATCCAGGACTCTTTTAGCTGTGCTGTGATCTGAAAAGTCTCAATTCTTCCACAGAGGAAAACTATACACAGAGGGAGACACCTACGAAAACTATACACAGAGAGACACACCTATGAAAACTATATACAGACAGACACACCTATGAAAACTATATACAGTGAGACACACCTATGAAAACTATACAAACAGACACACCTATGAACTATACAAACACACCTATGAAACTATACAATATGAAAACTATGAAAACTATACACAGAGAGACACACCTATGAAAACTATACACAGAGAACACACCTATGAAAACTATATACAAACAGACACACCTATGAAAACTATATACAGAGACACACCTATGAAACTATACAAACAGACACACTATGAAAACTATACAAACAGACACACCTATGAAAACTATACAAAAAGATACACCTATGAAAACTATACACAGAGAGACACACCTATGAAAACTATATACAGAGAAACACACCTATGAAAACTATACACAGAGAGACACACCTATGAAAACTATACACAGAGAAACACACCTATGAAAACTATACAAAAGACACACATATGAAAACTATACAAAAAGACACACATATGAAAAGTATACAAAAAGACACACCTATGAAAAGTATACAAAAAGACACACCTATGAAACTATACAAAAACAGACACACCTATGAAATGTATGCAAAAAGACACACCTATGAAATGTATGCAAAAAGACACACGTTTGAAACGTATACAAGAAGACACACCAATGAAAAGTATACAAAAAGACACACATATGAAACGTATACAAAAGACACACCTATGAAAAGTATATTTTGTTATGTACCTCTTTGTTGGAAGTTGTTGTGTATATTCACCTACGTTATGGGGGCTTCTCTGAGTCTTCCTAACAAATTATAAGAAGTGGCTTTAGCTACGCAAACTAGAACCCGTTTAATTCTTAATTATGTGTAACGTAAATTGATTTGTTTTCTGTTTTATTCCCTTGTCCAGGTTTCAGCGATCCGTTTGTCCTCATACATCTCAGTCCGGAACACATCTTCCCAAACATCACCGTACAGAAGACGCAGATTATCAAGAAAACGCTGAACCCCATCTTTGATGAACTGTTTGAATTGTAAGTAAAGCAAAATATTATCATCATTAGGTTATCTTGAACTTTAAGTGACTAAATTATTACCATAAAATTGTGCTTGCGCATTATTTGAAATGAAGTTAACTGTTACTGAAAACACATTTTATGATATTTTTGTGGGCCAGAAGTGATGACTCATTTGTTTGTCATAGTTTTAGACATGTTTATTTATGTGGGCCAGAAGTCATGAATCATTTGTTTGTCATAGTTCTAGACATGTTTATTTATGTGGGCCAAAAGTCATGACTCATTTGTTTGTCATAGTTTTAGACATGTTTATTTATGTGGGCCAGAAGTCATGACTCGTTTGTTTGTCATAGTTCTAGACATGTTTATTTATGTGGGCCAAAAGTCATGACTCATTTGTTTGTCATAGTTCTAGACATGTTTATTTATGTGGGCCAAAAGTCATGACTCATTTGTTTGTCATAGTTCTAGACATGTTTATTTTTGTGAGGTTATTGAAAAGAATGTGGTCTGGATTTCAAAACTAATCAAGGACAGAAAACTCATTGTGGGAGTTCAAAGAAGCCGCTGAATTAGACGTCTTGATGGTAGAATGCTCAACACTATCAGTAACCTTTTTCCTAGAATTCAATTTAGGCGCCAATATTGTATATTGGCGATTTGCCCTCTGGTGCCAGGGGCAGATAATTTAACTATACTTTTTCTGATAAGGAGTGCTACTAAGGTAATGAATGAATTAAAGAACCTTTTATATGAAGAAAGACTTAGGAAGACTGACTTACCAAGTTTGGCTTATCAACGAACCAGAGTAGATATGATTGAAGTATATAAATGTATCCATGGATTCTATTCAACAAACTTTAATCTATTGAATGTTGCTCAAAAAATCAATACTAAGGGTCATAAATTAAAACTCTCAAAAAATGTTGCATAACAAATATAAGACAAAATTATTTTAGTAACAGGGTAGTAGTGGAATAAGTCCCTTGGTCTGTCTCTGTGATTTTTTAGAGGAATGTATGTAAACAATGGCAGCCATCTTTGATTCAACGTAGTTTTCACGGAGAAAACACGCCATTCTAATGCATTTTTTTACTCCAAAATATCATCTATATGAATACGTCACACCTTTTCAACATCTCCTCGTGAACCAATTACGTCTTGATTTTTCGACTTCACGTGTTCCAATCACATTTTGATTTTCGCTTTCGCATGTACCAATCACGTCGTTAACATTCAAATATGAACGCTAATCAACGAGTGTTACGAACAGTTTGTACACATTTTCCAAACTCAACGCATTCAAAACATCCACCACCTTTTTAACTACATAAATCTTTTTTTTTCTACTTGCCAAGTCACTAGATGGTTCTGAAGAAGGTTTCTTTATAAACCGAAATGTTCGAATATCCATACTACGACTAATAGATTTCCATCCATTGTAACATCCCGTGTTTGTTTCTACATTTCTCCATATATATATATATATATATATATATATATATATATATATATATATATATATATGAGTTAATATTTTGGCACCTTTAAAATCAAATGTATGGTTTGTGTCTATAATATGTTTAGCTAGGGCGTTGTTTAGAAAACAACAAAAGATATGTAGGAGAGACTTCTAGATCTTTGACTAAACGGGTCTCAGAACATAGATATTATATTAAACGAGGTTTTCTAAACAACGCCCTGACTAAACATATTGTAGACATAAACCATATATATATATATATATATATATAATATATATATATATATATATATATATATATATATACACCGCACACACACACAACAGGATTACAGGCCACCTGATAGACAGTAAATTTACACACCCGCACCCATAAACAATCAAGCAATATCTGGAATGTTAGTCTCAGACACATATCAATAAAAAAGAGATCAGATGATCCTGTTAATAAACACACACACAAAAAAAAGAAACCTTACTTAGAGGCGAATCAAATCTGGAATAATAATTAAAATAAAATAAAAAGAAATGATCAGACACACAGACATAAGCACCACGCACACACACATACGCTTACATTTACACACACAAGCACGCACACACACACACACACACACAACACACTTACACACACAAACACACACATAAGCAAGCACCCCAACCACACACATACACACACAGAATTTGGAAGACCCAAGACAGAACGAATTTAGCAGCCGCTAAGACAACTTCAGTTCCAGTATTCTTCTGATGATGGGATTTTTCATCCCGAAATATTAAAAGAATAAAATGACAGGTTAACAAAAAACATCATAGTTACCTTCTTTTTTCTTTACACTCGCATTGTGACAGCCTTCAAAACCAACCAACAAACCAATATATATATATATATATATATATATATATATATATATATATATATTATAACCGACATAACTATGAAATTATTCACGATATAAACTTGTCTATATAATGAAGATAAATATATAATGCTCTTTAGAATTCTTCATTCCTTCCTAAATAGAATCAGTCTTGCTGCCCTGTGAATGGATTTGTTGAAACTCCGACGTCTGGTAACTGACTTGGTAAACGCTCATAAGGTCATTAACCAACTTACCAACAGCAACCTTGAGCACCTTTTTGATCTCCATGTTTCCAACACACGTGGGAATGCCTACAAAGTCAGAAAACAGCATAGCTCACATGACTTTCGGAAACATTTTTTCACGCTCAGATTTGCTGAGGTATGGAATAAACTGCCTGCATCCGTTGTAGGCTGCCAAAACACTGCATCTTTCAAAGCTTCCATGCTTCCTGCAATTCTATTATACTATACCTGATATCCCCTCCCCTCCATACACATATGCACGCACACATACATGTATATTATTACTGTATGCTATTCCTTTTCCTGACATTAGTATATTATTCTATGTGCCTTTGATGAGTTGTGGTGCACCTGGGCATTGTATGCAATAAATTTCATTATTATTATTTACTCCTTTTGAGTTTTCAAATCAGTGTTAGCTGATGGTCTTTCACTGGAGTCTGAGTGACAGCAAGTCTCCTCAGATCTCCAGGACTCTTCTGGGTATTCTGGCAGATTGCAGCAGTGCAGTGTTCTGAATGGTTTCAATCCTTCCTCTGATATCCAAACTTTCCAAACCCTTTTCCAATCCCTTTGGGACTGTTCCAAGTGCACCAACCACAATTGGTATAACTTTGACTTTCATATTCCATAACCATTTTAGTTCTCTGGCAAGGTCCAGGTATTTGTCTATTTTTTCATTTTCCTTTAACTTCACCCTGTGATCTGCTGGCACTGCAAAATCCACCAATTGACAAGTTCTTTCTTTTTTGTTAATCAACACTAGGTCTGGTCTTCTTACTAGGATATGGTGATCCGTTTTTATTTCAAAGTCCCAGAGAATTTTATGCGTTTCGTTCTCAAGAACAGATTCTGGTTTATGCATATACCATTTTGTTGTATGGTCAAAATTTAATTTTTTGCATAATTCCCGGTAGATCACCTTCCCAACCCAGTCGTGTCTGGTTTTGTACTCCCTTTGTGCAAGTTTGCTACATTCGCATAGTACATGGTTTACAGTCTCATCTCTATTATCGCATAATCTACATTTACTATTTTGTTGGGTCTTATCAATTTTCGCTTTGATATAGTTTGTCCTTATGGCATTATTCTGTGCAGCAATTATTAGTGATTCAGTTTCTCTTTTAAGGTTTCCTTTTCTTAACCACGTCCAGATTTTATTATTATTATTATTATTATTATTATTATTACTCGATTAGAGTTTTCCACACCCGCCTTACCCAGTGGTTCACTGGAGGCTGAGTGACAGCAAGTCTCTCAGGTCTCCAGGACGCTTCTGAGTATTCCAGCCGATCTCAACAATGCTGTAGTCTGGATGGTCTTGATTCTTCCTTTGATTTCCAATTCATCCAGACTCTTTTCCAAGAACCATGTGGACCGTTCCAACAGTTAATTCTCTGGCAAGGTCCAAGTATTTTATCTTTTAGCTTTCTTTCCCTTTTATTCGGTGATCGGCCGGGACGGCAAAATCCACCAGATGACAAGTTTTCTTATTATTATTGATCAACACTTGGTCTGGTGATCCGTCTGTACCTCAAAGTCCGCGAGAATTTTGTGCGTCTCATTCTCCAGGACAGATTCCGGTTTGTGCATATACCATTTAGTTGAATGGTGAAAATTGAATTTCTTGCACAGTTCCCAGTGAATCACCTTTCCCACCCAGTCGTGCTAAGTCTTGTACTTTCTTTGTGCTACTTTACTGCATTCGATTATTATTATTATTTACTCCTTTTGAGTTTTCACATCAGCATTAGCTGATGGTCTTTCACTGGAGTCTGAGTGACAGCAAGTCTCCTCAGGTCTCCAGGACACTTCTGAGTATTCTGGCAGATTGCAGCAGTGCAGTGTTCTGAATGGTTTCAATCCTTCCTCTGATCTCCAAACTTTCCAACCCTTTTCCAATCCTTTGGGACCGTTCCAAGTGCACCAACTACAATTGGTGTCACTTTGACTTTCATATTCCATAACTTTCAGGTTCTCTGGCAAGGTCTAGATATTTCTCCATTTTTTCACTTTCCTTTAGCTTCACTCTGTGATCTGCTGGAACTGCAAAATCCTCCAGTTGACAAGTTCTTTTTTTTTCTTTTTTTTTTTTTTTGTTAATCAACACTAGGTCTGGTCTTCTTGCTGGGATAAGGTGATCCGTTTTTATTTCAAAGTCCCAGAGAATTTTATGCGTTTCGTTCTCGAGAACAGATTCTGGTTTATGCATATACCATTTTGTTGTATAGTTAGAATTTAATTTTTTTGCATAATTCCCAGTGGATCACCTTCCCAACCCAGTCGTGTCTGGTTTTGTACTCCCTTTGTGCTAGTTTGCTACATTCGCAGAGTACATGGTTTACAGTCTCATCTCCATTACCACATAGTCTACATTTACTATTTGTTGGGTCTTATCAATTTTTGCTTTGATATAGTTTGTCCTTATGGCATTATTCTGTGCAGCAATTATAAGTGATTCTGTTTCTCTTTTGAGGTTTCCCTTTCTTAACCATATCCAAGTCTTTTCATGTGCAACCTCTTCTATTTGTCGTTTGAAGCGTCCATATAATTGTTTTTCTTCCCATTTTTGTTTTCTAGTCTTTGTCGTTTTTCTGTTTGTCCATCTGCCGTTTCTACTATTGTTGGCTGCCAAAAGTAGTTTGTCTTTGCTCTTCCTTGTGTAATCTTCAAGTTGTTGGATTGTGGTTTCTACGCATTCATCTATGTTGGCAAGACCTCTTCCCCTTCCTTTCTTGACACATATAATTTATCTTTATCATCTCTAGGGTGGAGAGCCTTGTGCATGGTCATTAATTTTCTCGTCCTTTGGTCTATCTGTCTGAGTTCTTCTTTTGTCCATTTTAAGAATGGTCCTGAGTATCTTATAATGGGGACAGCCCAGGTATTAATTCCTTTGATCAGATTTCTGCTGTTAAGTTTCGTTTCCAGAAGTTTTCTAGTTCTCCTGAGATATTCTTTTTTAACTTTTCCTTTCATTTCTGCTTGCATGATATTGTCCGCTTCTAAAATTCCTAAGTATTTGTAGCTTTCATTTTCATCAAGAGATGTTATAGTTTCCTGATTTGGTAGTTGTATTCCATTCATTAGTTTTTTCACCTCTTTTTATTACTAGCATAGCACATTTTTCGATTCCAAATTCCATCCCTATGTCCTGGCTATATATTCTAATAGTTTGTACTAGGCTCTCCAATTCTTTTTCATTTTTTGTTTACCAATCACGTCGTTAACATTCAAATATGAAACGGCTAATCAACGAGTGGTTACGAACAGTTTGTACACATTTTCCAAACTCAACGCATTCAAAACATCCACCACCTTTTTAACTACATAAATCTTTTTTTCTACTTGCCAAGTCACTAGATGGTTTCTGAGAAGGTTTCTTTATAAACCGAAATGTTCGAATATCCATACTACGACTAATAGATTTCCATCCATTGTAACATCCCGTGTTTGTTTCTACATTTCTCCATATATATATATATTTATATATATATATATATATATATATATTATATATTGAGTTAATATTTTGGCACCTTTAAATCAAATGTATGGTTGTGTCTATAAAATGGTTTAGCTAGGGCGTGTTTAGAAAACAACAAAAAGATATGTAGGAGAGACATTCTAGATCGTTGACTAAACGGGGTCTCAGAACATAGATATTATATTAACGAGGTTTTCTAACAACGCCCTGACTAAACATATTGTAGACATAAACCATATATATATATATATATATATATATATATATATATATATATATATATATATATATATATATATACACCGCACACACACACAACAGGATTACAGGCCACCTGATAGACAGTAAATTTACACACCCGCACCATAAACAATCAGCAATATCTGGAATGTTAGTCTCAGACACATATCAATAAAAAAGAGATCAGATGATCCTGTTAATAAACACACACACAAAAAAAAGAAAACTTACTTAGAGGCGAATCAAATCTGGAATAATAATTAAAATAAAATAAAAGAAATGATCAGACACACAGACATAAGCACCACGCACACACACATACGCTTACATTTACACACACAAGCAGCACCACACACACCACACACACACACTTACACAACAAAACACACACATAAGCAAGCACCCCAACCAACATACACACAACAGAATTTGGAAGACCCAAGACAGGAACGAATAGCAGCGCTAAGACACACTTCAGTTCCCAGTATTCTTCTGATGATGGGATTTCATCCCGAAATATTAAAAGAATAAAATTGACAGGTTAACAAAAACATCATAGTTACCTCTTTTTTCTTTACACTCGCATGTGACAGCCTTCAAACCAACAACAACACCAATATTATATATATATATTATATATATATATATATATAATATATTATTATTATAAACCGACATAACTATGAAATTATTCACGGATATAAACTTGTCTATATAATGAAGATAAATATATAATGCTCTTTAGAATTCTTCATTCCTTCCTAAATGAATCAGTCTTGCTGCCCTGTGAATGGATTTGTTGAAACTCCGACGTCTGGTAACTGACTTGGTAAACGCTCATAAGTCATTAACCAACTTACCAACAGCAACCTTGAGCACCTTTTTGATCTCCATGTTTCAACACACGTGGGAATGCCTACAAAGTCAGAAAACAGCATAGCTCACATGACTTTCGGAAACATTTTTCACGCTCAGATTTGCTGAGGTATGGAATAAACTCCTGCATCCGTTGTAGGCTGCCAAAACACTGCCATCTTTCAAAGCTTCCATGCTTCCTGCAAATTCTATTATACTATACCTGATATCCCCTCCCCTCCATACACATATGACGCACACATACATGTATATTATTACTGTATGCTATTCCTTTTCCTGAATTAGTATATTATTCTATGTGCCTTTGATGAGTTTGGTGCACTGGGCATTGTATGCAATAAATCATTATTATATTTACTCCTTTTGAGTTTTCAAATCAGTGTTAGCTGATGGTCTTTCACTGGAGTCTGAGTGACAGCAAGTCTCTCAGATCTCCAGGACTCTTCTGGGTATTCTGGCAGATTGCAGCAGTGCAGTGTTCTGACATGGTTTCAATCCTTCCTCTGATATCCAAACTTTCCCAACCCTTTTCCAATCCCTTTGGGACTGTTCCAAGTGCACCAACCACAATTGGTATAACTTTGACTTTCATATTCCATAACCATTTTAGTTCCTCTGGGCAAGTCCAGGTATTTGCTATTTTTTCATTTTCCTTTAACTTCACCCTGTGATCTGCTGGCACGCAAAATCCACCAATTGACAAGTTCTTTCTTTTTTGTTAATCAACACTAGTCTGGTCTTCTTACTAGGATATGGTGATCCGTTTTTATTTCAAAGTCCCAGAGAATTTTATGCGTTTCGTTCTCAAGAACAGATTCTGGTTTATGCATATACCATTTTGTTGTATGGTCAAAATTTAATTTTTTGCATAATTCCCGGTAGATCACCTTCCCAACCCAGTCGTGTTCTGGTTTTGTACTCCCTTTGTGCAAGTTTGCTACATTCGCATAGTACATGGTTTACAGTCTCATCTCTATTATCGCATAATCTACATTTACTATTTTGTTGGGTCTTATCAATTTTTCGCTTTGATATAGTTTGTCCTTATGGCATATTTCTGTTGCAGCAATTATTAGTGATTCAGTTTCTCTTTAAGGTTTCCTTTTCTTAACCACGTCCAGATTTTATTATTATTATTATTATTATTATTATTATTACTCGATTAGAGTTTTCCACACCCGCCTTACCCAGTGGTTCACTGGAGCTGAGTGACAGCAAGTCTCTCAGGTCTCCAGGACGCTTCTGAGTATTCCAGCGATCTCAACAATGCTGTAGTCTGGATGGTCTTGATTCTTCCTTTGATTTCCAATTCATCCAGACTCTTTTCCAAGAACCATGTGGACCGTTCCAACAGTTAATTTCTCTGGCAAGGTCCAAGTATTTTATCTTTTAGCTTTCTTTCCCTTTTATTCGGTGATCGGCCGGGACGGCAAAAATCCACCAGATGACAAGTTTTCTTATTATTATTGATCAACACTTGGTCTGGTGATCCGTCTGTACCTCAAAGTCCGCGAGAATTTTGTGCGTCTCATTCTCCAGGACAGATTCCGGTTTGTGCATATACCATTTAGTTGAATGGTGAAAATTGAATTTCTTGCACAGTTCCCAGTGAATCACCTTTCCCACCAGTCGTGCTAAGTCTTGTACTTTCTTTGTGCTACTTTACTGCATTCGATTATTATTATTATTTACTCCTTTTGAGTTTTCACATCAGCATTAGCTGATGGTCTTTCACTGGAGTCTGAGTGACAGCAAGTCTCCTCAGGTCTCCAGGACACTTCTGAGTATTCTGGCAGATTGCAGCAGTGCAGTGTTCTGAATGGTTTCAATCCTTCCTCTGATCTCCAAACTTTCCAAACCCTTTTCCAATCCTTTTGGGACCGTTCCAAGTGCACCAACTACAATTGGTGTCACTTTGACTTTCATATTCCATAACTTTTCAGGTTCTCTGGCAAGGTCTAGATATTTCTCCATTTTTTCACTTTCCTTTAGCTTCACTCTGTGATCTGCTGGAACTGCAAAATCCTCCAGTTGACAAGTTCTTTTTTTTCTTTTTTTTTTTTTTTTTTGTTAATCAACACTAGGTCTGGTCTTCTTGCTGGGATAAGGTGATCCGTTTTTATTTCAAAGTCCCAGAGAATTTTATGCGTTTCGTTCTCGAGAACAGATTCTGGTTTATGCATATACCATTTTGTTGTATAGTTAGAATTTAATTTTTTGCATAATTCCCAGTGGATCACCTTCCCAACCCAGTCGTGTCTGGTTTTGTACTCCCTTTGTGCTAGTTTGCTACATTCGCAGAGTACATGGTTTACAGTCTCATCTCCATTACCACATAGTCTACATTTACTATTTGTTGGGTCTATCAATTTTTGCTTTGATATAGTTTTGTCCTTATGGCATTATTCTGTGCAGCAATTATAAGTGATTCTGTTTCTCTTTTGAGGTTTCCCTTTCTTAACCATATCCAAGTCTTTTCATGTGCAACCTCTTCTATTTGTCGTTTGAAGCGTCCATATAATTGTTTTTCTTCCCATTTTTGTTTTCTAGTCTTTGTCGTTTTTCTGTTTGTCCATCTGCCGTTTCTACTATTGTTGGCTGCCAAAAGTAGTTTGTCTTTGCTCTTCCTTGTGTAATCTTCAAGTTGTTGGATTGTGGTTTCTACGCATTCATCTATGTTGGCAAGACCTCTTCCCCCTTCCTTCTTGACACATATAATTTATCTTTATCATCTCTAGGGTGGGAGAGCCTTGTGCATGGTCATTAATTTTCTCGTCCTTTGGTCTATCTGTCTGAGTTCTTCTTTGTCCATTTTAAGAATGGTCCTGAGTATCTTATAATGGGGACAGCCCAGGTATTAATTCCTTTGATCAGATTTCTGCTGTTAAGTTTCGTTTCCAGAAGTTTTCTAGTTCTCCTGAGATATTCTTTTTTAACTTTTCCTTTCATTTCTGCTTGCATGATATTGTCCGCTTCTAAAATTCCTAAGTATTTGTAGCTTTCATTTTCATCAAGAGATGTTATAGTTTCCTGATTTGGTAGTTGTATTCCATTCATTAGTTTTCTTTCACCTCTTTTTATTACTAGCATAGCACATTTTTCGATTCCAAATTCCATCCCTATGTCCTGGCTATATATTCTAATAGTTTGTACTAGGCTCTCCAATTCTTTTTCATTTTTTGCAAAAATTTTAATGTCATCCATGTACATAAGGTGGTTGATCTTCTCTTGTGAATTACTAAATTTGTATCCCCGGTACATTTTTTCAGTATATGGTTTAGCGGCATCATTCAATAATAAAGAGTAGTGGTGATAATGAGTCTCCTTGGAAGATACCTCTTTGGATTTTTACGTCTGCCAGGGATGTTTTCCAGCTTTTAATTGAAACTCGCCAGTTTTCCATGGCTTTTTTAATGAAAGTTTATAATGTTGTTGGAAATTTTGTACATCTGTAGGCATTCTAAAATCCAGGTATGTGGGACCATGTCATAGGCTTTTCTGTAATCAATCCAGGCCATTGCAATATTTTTCCGTTTATTTTTTACTTCTTTAAGAATGTATTGGTCTATATAGAGTAAGTCATGGGTTCCTCTTTTCCCTTGCGACATCCTTTCTGTTCTTCTGGGAGAAGTTTCCGCCAATTGCGTGAAAAGTATTACTTCTTCCTCTTATAACAGCAGTTAGAATTTTCCACATCATGGGTAGACAAGTTATTGTCTATAATTGCTGGGGACATTTCCTTTTTGTGGGTCTTTCTGGATTAGTGTAGTTATCCCCTTTTGTCATCCATTCGGGTACTTCCGTTTCTTGTAGGCATCTGTTCAGTTGCTGGGCCATTCTTTTGTGGATAGACGTAAATTTTTTGAACCAGAATCCATGTATGCCATCATGGCCTGGTGTTTTCCAATTAATATTATTATTATTATTATTATTGACCACAGTTCAAACTCAACAGGTTTACGGCTCGTCTAGTAGTTCATATATCTAAATTCTATTGCAGATGACAACTAAACTATCTTCTTATCTTAACATTATTGCATCAGATTCGCTGCAAAAGATGCACTTCTTCGAGACTAAGAGAGAAAAAAATTGCAATTTTTGCTGCAGGCGATTTTTTCACTCTGGATTTGCAACGGTTCTTTAAAAAGAATTCCATCAGTCGGTAAAAGATCAAAGGGAAATAATTCATGTGTTTACATCAGAGTTTTTACCCTTGGTAGTTTTCATGTATATATGTAGATAGATAAGAATAGATAGATAGATAGATAGATAGATAGATAAGAACAGATTGAGATAGATAGATAGATAGATAGATAGTAGATAAGAAACAGATTGAGATAGATAGATAGATAAAAACAGATTGAGATAGATAGATAGATAGATAGATAAGAACAGATTGAGATAGATAGATAGATAGATAGATTAAGAACAGATTGAGATAGATAGATAGATAGATAGATAGATTGAGAATAGATAGATAGATACATAGATGAGAACAGATTGAGATAGATAGATAGATAAGAACAGATAGATAGATAGATGAAAGATAGAATAGATAATAAGAACATATTGAGATGGATAGATAGATAGATAGATAGAACAGATTGAGATAGATAGATAGATAGATAGATAAGAACATATTGAGATAGATAGATAGATAGATAGATAGATAGATAGATAGATAAGAAATATTAGATAGATAGATAGATAGATAGATAGATAGATAGATAAGAAACATATTGAGATAGATAGATAGATAGATAGATAGATAGATAGATAAGAACAGATTGAGATAGATAGATAGATAGATAGATAGATAGATAGATAAGACAGATTGAGATAGCATAGATAGATAGATAGATAGATAGATAGATAAGAACAGATTGAGATGATAGATAGATAGATAGATAGATAG
>CM042171.1:73645453-73697989 GCA_023376005.1 Doryteuthis pealeii
GAAGGTGTTGGAGTAACACCGAAACTGCGGTCGGGAAATAACTTCTTCTACGACTATATATAAGTTAAAAGAAAGGAAATCTATCCGACGGTATGAGTATAGATAAAAGGATATGGAAACAACACAATATGCTGTTAAAGTGAAAACATTTTATAACATATTCATAGCTAATATTGAACAATATTTCGATTTTATAAAAATCATCTTCAGAGCTTGTTTATACTCCGTACTTTCAAGAGCGGAGACGAAAGTCATATGAATTCAAAACGAAAATCTTGATGTTGCAAAAAAGTTATGTGGTAGTTTCAAATATGAGCACTTCTGCCACACTTATCTCGGTCACCGAATCATGTATCTCTTATTGTAACTTTTATCTATCTATCTATCTATCTATCTATATATATATATATATATATATTATATATATATATATATATATTATTATAATGGAGATTGTGGGTTTGTCTGTCTGTAACCGAAACTATATTACTATACAAGTCACAATTCCCTTTGGTTATTTACATCAAATTCTCCATGATTTTATTTTTAATTTAAACTTCAATTATTAATAAAATTGTTATACATCATTAAGACTGTTGACCATATCTACATACTAATAACATGCAATTGTATTTATATATACAACAAAATAGCGGTTTACAGTGTGAATGGGAAGGCTAATTTACATATTGATCTTAAAAAATTGATTTTAATAAATATATGCTTAGTATTATTGATTTCTAATTTTTTGGTTTTATCTTATTGAATATGAGCAAAAATCTCAGGGATAAATCTTAAAAGAAATTCATTAACAAGAAGAAATAACTGTAAATTTAATATTTACTTCCTATTTTAACTAAAGAGTTAAATTAGGAAAGTTTACCAATGAAAGACGGGAGTAATGAAAAACGATGGAAGAGTTGGTTTCAAAGTTGTTCTATTTTTCAATCATACCCCCTCTGTTCCAAATCTTTTTATCTGCATTCTTATTCAGTTTCATTAGCCTTTCTAATTTAATATGATATTTCATTATATTAAAACTTAAATACTTGCTAGTATATATATATATATATATATATATATATATATATATATATATATATATATATATATATATATATATATATAATCTGTTCCTTTTTTTAGGTTTTATCCTGATCTTCGGGCCAGTTTTTGAGAATTTATAACCTTTCTGTGGCAGCGTCTGTAAAATATTTTACAGACACTGCCGCTGTCAATAACAACAAAGACAAAGGATCCGTTCAACAGGAGCGACATTAATCTGAGGAAGGGAATCTAACGATCCCGAAAATTTTGATAACAAATAATAAAAAATAAGTGAATCCTGTACTCCACAACATCGAGTTCCTTCATTTATTTTTAAATGCTACATAATAACGCCAACTTCAACATAAAAAAACATAATATATATATATATATATATATATATATATATATATATATATATAGGTATATGTAAAAACAAAATTTCTTTGCGATGAAACAAAGAAATACAGTGCTCAATCACAGTTTGTAAGAGCTAATATTTATTTATTTTACAATGTTTCATAGATCAATGTTCATTATCAACGACGCGGTTTCATGCCAAAGCAATCATCAGGTTGAGGAGCAAGATCAATGTGTTTGTTGTGGTCTTTACTCAAGGACTTTGAGTAAAGACCACAACAAACACCATTGGATCTTGCTCCTCAACCTGATGATTGCTTTGGCATGAAACCGCGGTCGTTGATAATGAACATTGATCTATGAAAAACATTGTAAAATAAATAATATATATATATATATATATAATCTGTTCCTATCTATCTATGTGTCTTTTTCTTTTCAGCCCTGTCAGTCCGGAACAGTGCAAACACAGAGGTGCTGCAATTCAATTCGTTGTAATGGATCATGACTTTATGTTTCAAAACGACATCGGCGGTGAAGCCTACTTGCCTTTGAGTGAGATACCCGGGGTAAGCGGAGGAGAAGTGACCGGTTTCGAAGCCCTCAACATTCTTTCCATGCCGCTGCTCCATCCACGACATAAAGGTAAGAAAAATCGAGAAATCGGACCAAGTAACCAATAAGCACCCCAGCTGGGAGCTGTTTTGAAAGGAACACCTTTTGCTCTTCACTGTAAACTCCCGGTTGTTTGTTTACAAACAACGGAGGATTTTTTTGCTTTAGAATTTCACTGTAAGATTTTTTTTAAGTTTGTTCATGTATATTTACAACCCAAAGGCACGTTTTTATACTAAAATAGTTTTCGATTCTAATTTTTTTTAAGTATTATTAGCGTTATTCGGACTATTGTCCCTATCTTCATTGATATTTGTACAACGTTTCGGTCGATATACCCTCCGGCCTTCTTCAGGTATTTCTTGTCGGACTTGGGAACCTTCTCGGACTCGACAAGAAATACCTGAAGAAGGCCGGAGGGTATATCGGCCGAAACGTTGTACAAATAACAATGAAGATGGGGACAATAGTCCGAATAACGCTAATAATACTAATCTTCAAGCCTCATCTCAAACATTCAGAGAAATATTTTTTTTAAATAGTTATTTCATGTTTAAGAGGAATTACGGGTTTAAAGAGCCTCTTAAATCTCTCAGTTGTAGGCAAATTGTTCGGACGAAAGAAGACAAACACACGTTTATTACATGTATTGACAAATAGTACAAGAATATGTTGCAAATTTTATTGGCATTTGCTACATGATTTATCTGTGAGGTGAAATACTGTTCGTTGGAGAAGTGGCACTAACAGGGGTATTCTGGTCGCTGTGGTTGTTGGAGTTTCTGTAGAGACGCGTCCGTTTTGGTCAGTTCTCGTACGATAGGTAAAAAAAGTGTAGGGAATGCCTTTTGGAAGCTACTCGCCAAAGTAACAATCTTTTAAATGACGGTGGATGGGGCCCTTCTTAAGTTGACTATTTAGGTCCTCAGCCTTCTGATAAGTATGCTGTTGAAACGGCATTCAGAAAGTTGCTGTTAAAAAACGCCTCCGTCCAGGTCGACGGCCTACAGACAAGTGTCGGGGTTTGATTCTGGCGCCAACATTGTATTGGCGATTCGCCCTCTAGCGGCAGGGGAAGATAATTCTCTATCAGATTTCCGATATGCTGTTGTTAATTCAATGGGATTTTTTTTTATTATAAAACTTTAAACGAGAGACACGTTTTTTATATTAAAAACACATTTTTATATTAAAATTGTTTTTATTTAATCAGAAGAGAAATGCAGATATGTTTATTTAAATAAAAATAGTTTTATTTATAAAATATCTTTATGCTTATTTAAATAAAAGGATGTTGGGACCAAGTAACTAATATATATATATATATATATATATATATATAGAGAGAGAGAGAGAGAGTAAACTACAGACACGTGTTTCGAGGTATCACCTCTCATCAGTGCAGTTATACCATTTTAGCAGCTACCTCTGGCTGGGTTCGAGACCCGAACGAACTTACTCGCCAAACCTCTCACCCATACGGCCACAGTCAGCTGCCAAGTATAGCAGGCTATTTAATCGCTACATTTATAAGCGGAAATGAACTTCACCTAGAGGTCTCAAACTTTGTAAACAAAGTGAGTCTTAGCTGAACGCCGAATACGGTGAATTTGCAATTAAATCCCTTCTGAATAAAGTGCTCAACCGAAATTGGGAGCGTATAATAGAGCAAATTACAGATACGTGTTTCGCGGTATCACCTCTCATCAGTGCAATTATACCATTTTTAGCTGCTACCTCTGGCCGGGTTATATATATATATATATATATATATATATATATATATATATATATATATATGAAAAGTGAATGGAAGTGAATCCGACAGTATGAAATAAATATTTTTAGAAAAAACAAACAAATGATGTTATAATTCGCTGACAGTTTGTAACGGTTTACTCACACCGTCTTTCTATCACAAACATTTCGCTCTTGATGAAGACCGCTTCAATAAAAGGTCGAAACAGATTTCTGTCAGCGAATTATAACATCATTTGTTTGTTTTTTCTAAAAATATTTATTTAATATATATATATATATATATATATATATATAGAGAGAGAGAGAGAGAGAGAGAGAGAGAGAGAGAGGGGGGGTGGGCAGGAGATAGATAAAAGTATGTTGTTTGGAAATGGTATCACACAATTTATAAAATCTATTTTCCATACGCCTCTCGTACCACAACCGGAAGTGTGCGGTGAAAAGCAAAAGGTGTTCCTTTCGGGGCGGCTCCTAGCTGAGGTGCCTATTGGATGCTTGGTCCGAGAAAGTCCATTTACACACAATGCTTCCATATTTTGGGGAAGGGGGAGATAAATATGGCTTTGACGAGTGAAGGGAGAGAAATATATATGATTATTTCCTATAAGTCTAACATAAACAAAGGGGAACCACTCTTGACTATTGAATTATTTATTTATTTATTGATCTACTAGGAAAAAAGAAGACGGGGTTAGGGTTAGAGTTAGGGGTTAGGGTTAGGGTTAGAGTTAGTTTAGTGGGGAAATAAATAAATAATTTATCAGTTAAGAGTGGTTCCACTTTGTTTATGTTAGACTTATAGGAAATAACCAAATATATTTTATGTACGAAAGAAAGATTTAAATGAGCTCTATTCATCGATATAATAGGTTTAAACTAGCAGTAAAAACCTTCTGAGTAAAACACAAAATAGGCCTCAATGATCTTGCGGATTGTAAATCTTGATTTGGATGAATTTGTAATTCCTTTATCTTATTATAATGGAGATTCGGTGCCTGACTCTCCGTAACCGCAACACTGCCTACGTCACAATACTCTCAGTAATTGCGTAAGTTTATCGGTGAGTATTTGATTTATAGTCAAAACCATTTATACATAGAAAAAATCTTATTTGTTAACGATGATTCTAAGAAAATCTGAGTTTGATTTGCCTCAAAACAGCCCATGTTATTAAGGTATTTGTCATGCATTCCACTTATACAGGCGTGACACAAGGACATTTTTATGTGAGCCCATCCATAAGCTGAGACTCATGGGTGGTAGGTGCAAAAAAGGCGTTGATCCCGTCGGCACTCCCCTTCAAGGGGAGCGCCTCGGACACTGGGCAATAAACCCAGCCCTGTCCCTTTAAATCAAGGGAGCAGGTGTTGCCCGTTGGGATAGCCCCCCGGGATCAACTCTGTTAATTTACATTAACAAACACAGGTCCCAAAGAGCCCATATTATTAATGCATTTAAAATCCTGCAATGTGTCATATATATCACTAAGAAATAAAGGTTTACATAATATATGGTGTGGTTAATTTGCACACTGGTTTTAACAAAACCGATGTAAGATTCAAAGTGATAATCCTTGCAGATAAAACTCCGACAAAGGTTGATAGACAAAACATTTAATATACAGCACAGAATTAACAGGGTACATAATACATAGGTGTACATAAACATACATACAAAAGTAGAGATAATGACACATTCATGAATGGTAAAATACAAGATATTTAGGTATCAAGGAGATACCTAAATGTACATAAAAACGTAGTTACGGATACATGACTAAAGGATAGTCATATATCGTACAAGAGACTTACTAGCCGTGAGTGGCCAGTGTTAAGGGCTGAAGCCCCAACGAGAAGAGGGTGGTCATAAGACTACCTCATTGTGTCTTGTAGGTCGAGCAGCAGGGAAAGAGAAAGAGACGTTCAAATCAGCCGCTTAAATATCAAAGGCCCCTAGCGGGAACCAGCGAAACTAAACGGACAGACAACTCCCCAGGCGAATATGAAAATAACGCCACACCGAGTTTGATAAATAATTATTTTGTGTTATTGATTTCTATTATTATTGTTTTATTCTCCAACGTATTAAAATCAATCCTATAGATTATAATTAAAATAAGTGTAATCTTTTTATATAAGTTCTTATTTAATTCCGTTAGTTTTTGTTTTTTTTAATTTAATATATTTCGTTACATTAAAACTTGCTAGTTCTTTTTTTTCTCGATATATTTTTGACGAGAAAAAACGTACAGACAGATCAAATTGGGTAATCTGAATATTAGCTACATAAATGAGAGTAACCTCCCTTTGTTTCTTTCACTTTGAGGAAGACATGTGTTTTTTTGTTGTTTGTTTTTTGTTTTTTTTGGGGGGGGGTTGTAAAAACACGGAATTTTCAACAAATTGGGTATATCTATACTTTTCTCATATACAGGTACTCTCATAAAAATATTAACATCTTTCTTTTTAATCAATTTAAAAATATTAACACTCTTATGGGAATACCTTTAATATATTTTCAAACAGTCTCCACATGTTCACCATCCCTGTCAACATATGATTAGAATCTCTCACAGGTAATTAAAAATATTAATTATCAATATTAGAAAAGTATAGGTATACCAAATTTGTTGAAAAATCCGTGTTTTTACAAAACAAAACACACGTCTTCCTGAAAGGGAAAGAAACAAGGGCAGGTTAATCTCTGTTATATCCCAAGATGTAGGAATAACAAATGATAACAAAAACAGTGAAATATGTTTAACATATAACAATATTTGTTTTATTTGTTCTCACTGACCGGGAATACAGAGGGATGAGTTTGGATAGAATTCAACTGTGTGTATCATGTGTGTATTCCTCACATGAGGCCAAGTCCTTGTCTGCCTGACTGTCTGCTTGTCAGTTTTTTGTCTCACTGCTGTCAGTGGGTGTATCCGGTGTAGAATCGTTAGGGGAGATAACTCTTCCTAACACTCATTTATGTAGCTAATGTTCAGATTATCCCAAATTGTGTAATAAGGGAAATAACTCTTGTTTCACAAGAATGTGAATAGATTATGTTACATTGATGTCATCTATATTGAAAACGTTTTAAAAATCTAGAATATCTGTCTTGATATTATTATGTCACTCCTTGCGGATTTTCACACCAGCGTTAGCTGATGGGCTTTCATTGAATTCTCAGGTCTCCAAGACTCTTTTCATTATTCAAGCCGGTCGTAAGCCTAGTACTCAAAGTACTATTGGTATCACTTTCAAATTCCTATTTCACAGCCTTTTCAATTCTCTTGCGAGGTCTAGGCATTTGTCTATCTTTTCTTTTTCTTTCATCTTCACCCTGTGATCTGCTGGAACTGCAAAATCTACCAATTGACAAGTTTTCTTTTTTTCTTCTTTTTTTTCTTCTTAATCAATACTAGGTCTGGTCTTCTAGTTGGGATAAAGCGATACGTCCTTATCTCAAAGTCCCAGGGAATTTTATGCGTCTCATTCTCAAGATATTATTATTATTATTATTATTATTATTACTATTATTATTATTATTATTATTTACTCCTTTTGAGTTTTCACATCAGCGTTAGCTGATGGTCTTTCACTAGAGTCTGAGTGACAGCAAGTCTCCTCAGGTCTCCAGGACTCTTCTGAGTATTCTGGCAGATTGCAGCAGTGCAGTTTGTGCTAGTTTGCTACATTCGTATAGTACATGGTTTACTATTTTGTTGGGTCTTATCAATTTTCGCTTTGATATAGTTTGTCATTATTATTATTATTATTATTATTATTATTATTATTATTATTATTATTATTATTATTACTCCTTTTGAGTTTTTACATCGGCTAACGCTGATGGCCTTTCACTAGAGTCTGAGTGACAGCAAGTCTCCTCAGGTCTCCAGGACTCTTCTGAGTATTCTAGCAGATTGCAGCAGTGCAGTGTTCTGGATGGTATCAACCCTTCCTCTGATTTCCAGATTTTCCAAACCCTTTTCTAATCCTTCTGGGACCGTTCCAAGTGCACCAACTACAATTGGTATCACTTTGACTTTCATATTCCATAACTTTTTCAGTTCTCTGGCAAGGTCGGGGTATTTGTTCATTTTTTTTCATTTTCCTTTAGCTTCACCCTGTGATCTGCTGGAACAGCAAACTCCACCAGTTGACAAGTTCTTTTTTTTTTTTTGTTAATCAGCGCTAGGTCTGGTCTTCTTGCTGGGTTAAGGTGATCCGTTTTTATTTCAAAGTCCTAGAGAATTTTATGCATTTCGTTCTCAAGAACAGATTCTGGTTTATGCATATACAGTCAAAATTTAATTTTTTGCATAATTCCCAGTGGATCACCTTCCCAACCCAGTCGTGTCTAGTTTTGTACTCCCGTTGTGCTAGTTTGCTACATTCGCAGAGTACATGGTTTACAGTCTCATCTCTATTACCTCATAGTCTATATTTACTATTTTGTTGGGTCCTATCAATTTTCGCTTTGATGTAGTTTGTCCTTATGGCATTATTTTGTGCAGCAATTATTAATGATTCTGTTTCTCTTTTGAGGCTTCCTTTTCTTAACCATGTCCAAGTCTTTTCATGTGCAACCTATTCAATTTGTCGTTTGAAGCGTCCATATAATTGTTTTTCTTCCCATTTTTGTTTTCTAGTCTTTGTTGCTTTTCTGTTTGTCCATCTGTCGCTTCTACTATTGTTGGCCGCCATAAGTAGTTTGTCTTTGCTCTTTCTTGTGTAATCTTCAAGTTGTTGGATTGTGGTTTCTACGCATTCATCTATGTTGGCAAGACTTCTCCCCCCTTCCTTTCTTGACACATATAATCTATCTCTATCATCTCTAGGGTGGAGAGCCTTGTGCATGGTCATTAATTTTCTCGTCCTTTGGTCAATCTGTCGGAGTTCTTCTTTTGTCCATTTTAAGAATGGCTCTGAGTATCTTATAATGGGGACAGCCCAGGTATTGATTCCTTTGATCAGATTTCTGCTGTTAAGTTTGGTTTCTAGAAGTTTTCTAGTCCTCCTGAGATATTCTTTTTTTAACTTTTCCTTTCATTTCTGTTTGCATGATATTGTCCGCTTCTAAACTTCCTAAGTATTTGTAGCTTCCATTTTCATCAAGTGATTTTATAGTTTCCTGATTTGGCAGTTGTATTCCATCTAGTAGTTTTCTTTCACCGCGTTTTATTACTAGCATAGCACATTTTTCAATTCCAAATTCCATCCCTATATCCTGGCTATATATTCTAATAGTTTGTATTAGGCTCTCCAATTCTTTTTCATTTTTTGCAATTTTTTTATGTCATCCATGTACATAAAGTGGTTTATCTTTTCTTGTGAGTTAGTGAATTTGTATCCCCCTGTACATCTTTTAAGTATATGATTAAGCGGCATCATTGCTATAATAAAGAGTAGTGGTGATAATGAGTCTCCTTGGAAGATACCTCTTTGGATTTTTACGTCTGCCAGGGATTGTTTTCCAGCTTTTAATTGAACTCGACAGTTTTCCGTGGCTTTTTTTAATGAAGTTTATGATGTTGTTGGAAATTTTGTACATTTTTAGACATTCTAAAATTCAGGTATTAAGGACCATGTCATAGGCTTTTCTGTAATCGATCCAGGCCATTGCAATATTTTTCCGTCTATTTTTTACTTCTTTAAGAATGTATTGGTCTATATACAGTAAATCGTGTGTTCCTCTTTTTCCTTTGCGACATCCTTTCTGTTCTTCTGGGAAAAGGTTTCGCCAATTGAGTGAAAAGTATATTTCTTCTTTTATAACAGCAGTCTGCATTTTCCACATCATAGGTAGACAAGTTATTGGTCTATAATTGTTGGGGATGTTTCCTTTTTGAGGGTCTTTCTGGATTAGGGTAGTTATTCCTTTCGTCATCCATTCGGGTACTTCTGTTTTTTGTAGACATCTGTTCAGTTGCTGGGCCATTTTTTTATGGATAGAAGTTTTAAAAAATTAACTAGAATCCATGTATGCCATCGTGGCCTGGTGTTTTCCAATCTGTTACTTTCTTTAGTACCGATTGAACACTGGCAACAGGTCCTTCCTCAATTCCCATCAGTTCATTTTTAATATCACTTATCCACTTTGACTGCTTATTATGTTCTTTCCTCATCCATATATCACTCCAGAACTTTTCTGCTTCTGTTGCATTTGGGTGTTCACTAATGTTTGTTTTTGCTCCATTAATTTGTTCATAAAATCTCTTATTATTATTATTATTATTATTATTATTATTATTATTATTATTATTATTTACAGAGAGGGTACATTTAATGTACTGAAAGGAAGAACCTGGGACAAAGAAGCGCAAGATTTTGTGAAGAAACGTATCAAGATGGAAGACCAAGCTTCATGAAAAACAAAAACAAAAAAACAAAAAGAAGAAGAAGAAGAAGAAGAAGAAGAAGAAGAAGAAGAAGAAGAAGAAGAAGAAGAAGAAGAAAGAAGAAAGAAGAAGAAGAAGAAGGAAAGAAAGAAAGAAGAAGAAGAAGAAGAAAAACTTGCAGATGAATTTTTGCTGAAAAGTTCCACACCGAAATTTGCCTCCATCCTCAAATTGAATCCTCAAATTCTTTTGATGTTTTTTTCTTGTTTTTAGTTTTGTTTTTTCCATCCCATCTGCAATGATCATCAATGTTGTCCTGTTCAACTTCCAAAAAAAAAAAAAAATAACACCTACCCCCACCTCCCATCGACCCTCCTGAAGAATAGTCTTCCCCCGCTGCATTGTCTTCCCTGCCCAACCAGAACCAACATGGCGGCGGTCGCAACGGCAAATCGAGAAACATCACCATTATCATTTATAGCGACTTATGCCGGTGGCGAATTCTATTTGCTCGTATCTCATATAAGATCAACTTTCTCTACTGTAGATGATTTAGTGACCTTTTTTTTTACCACATATCATATTGGGAAGTGTCTTATTTAAGTTTTTTGACAGTATCAGTAGATCTTTTGTTTTTATTTACTTTATCGTGGTCAGAAAAAAAAAATATATAGGGTGTTTATAAAGTAGGGTAGTTCGATTTTTCACTTTTTAAAAATATCAAATTGTCCATCTATGCGAAAGTTGTGTGTTAGTATACTGAATACTGATACCAAAAATTAGATATTTTACTTGCACCATTGTTTGAGGAAATAGCATCAAAGATCGTCTACTAAAATGCACTAAAAATAATCGTTTTCTGAAGGCAACATTTTGCAATAAGGAGCTGATGGTAGGTGTGGCGCTCCACCTCAGATGCAAAAACAATCTCCTTGGTCTAGCGCTAGTGAAAGGGGGATAGACTCCTTCGCTGATTGGCTGATACCGACTCTAGGCCACTCTGAAGACTTTTACTTTACATTTTGCAAAAACGAGGATTTTTAGTGCATTCAAATAGACGATGTGATGTTATTGTATTGAATCTTAAAGAGTTACTGCCCTTGGTCGGGGCATGAAGCTATCAGAATAAAAATGGCTTCTTAACACCCAACACGCGTCCGAGTTGTACTCCATTTAATTCCAATATACTGACAGACGATCTTTGATGCTATTTCCTCAAACAATGGTGCAAGTAAAAGATATGATTTTTGGTATCAGTATTCAGTATACTGTCACACAACTTTCGCTTAGATGGACAATTTGATATTTTTAAAAAGTGAAAAATCGACCTACCTACTAATAAAGTCCTGCAACATATTTATAATGTAACAGCAAAGATGGCAGTCTTGTTGAAATGCAATAATCAAAATATACATAAAAAATTTAAAAAATAAAAAGTGGAACTTCCGTATGGTTTTTACTTAATAATTCTAACAATTTGTACTATTATTTGTACAACGGGAGTTATTATGTATACAATTTTAAAACTGCTGCAAGACTTTATGAACACTATATATATATATATATATATATATATATATATATATATATATATATATATATATTAAGTTAAAAGAAAGGAAATAAATCCGACAGTATGAGTATGAAAAGGTGGAATGAAAACATCACACAATGCTGTTAAAGAGAAACCAATTTATAATATAATCATAGCTGATATTGATCAATATTTCGATTTTACAAAAATCATCATCAGAGCTCATTTACTCCGTGGTGTTTGTGATCGGAGATAAAAGTCAAATTCAAAGATTTGACTTTTATTGATCAATATCAGCTATGATTATATTATAAATTGGTTTCTCTTTAACAGCATTGTGTGATGTTTTCATTCCACCTTTTCATACTCATATATATATATATATATATATATATATATATATATTTGGAGGATATGTGCTTAATTGAAGTCATACCTAATTTTGAAAGTTAATTAGTTAATAATTAATGAATTAAGGCGGGCATATATGTTCAAATGTAAGGCTAAACAAATCGAGAAAATTACATTTGAACATATATGCGCGCCTAATTTCATTAATTATTAACTAATTAACTTTCAAAATTAGGTATGACTTCAATTAAGCACATATCCTCCAAAAATTTTCGGCTTAAAGCCATATAAAAAAATAAACACATTTGTTTGTTTACTTAACCTCATATATATATATAAAATTACCTATATATATATATATATATATATATATAATATATAAAATTACCTATATATATATATATATATATATAATATATATATAATATATATAATTATATATATATATATATATATATATATATATATATATATATATATAATATATAATATATATATATATATATATATATATATATATATATATATATATATATATAGGTAATTTTCACCTTTAGTTGTCAAAATTCCTAGCAAATAAGGCAATTAGAGTAACCTCCCTTGACTTTCACTATGAAACAAGCCGGTAGCTATTTTGAAAGTCTCCGCGCGAAAAAAAAGCAAATCTTAGAAATTTTTTTCGAAAACAATACAACTGCATGCTTTAATACAAAAAATATCATAAAATGTGTTCTTGATAACAATTAAGTTCATTTCAAATAATTTTATGCTGGGAATTTAGCCAGCTGACTTTCACTTTGAAACAAGACGGTAGTCATTTTGAATGTGTCCGTCTCGAAATATACCAGTCTTAGAATCGTTTCGAAAACAATACAACTGTAGATTGACGGTCTAAATAGTTGCGATGAAAAGCAACTAAAATCAAGATGAAAGAAATACGATTCATATCTTATTATAATGGAGATTGAGTGTTTTTCTGTCTGTAACCGAAACTACGTTACTACTTAAGCCATAATTCCCTTAAGTTATTGACATCACATTCTCAATGATTTCATTTTTATTTAAACCTCAATTATTAATAAAATTGTTTTACATTATTAATACTGTTTACCATATCTACATGATATTTTCCACGTACCCCACTTGTACGGGTCAGGCACAAAGGCCCTATTTATGTGGGACCACCCACAAGCCGAGACTCATGGGGTGGCGGGTGAAAAATTGCGTCGATCCCATCGGCATTCCCCCTCAAGGGGTGCGCCTCAGGCACTGGGCAATAAACCCAGCCCTGCCCCTTTAAATCAAGGGGGCAGGTGTTGCCTGGGGGGATGGCCCCCTGGGATCGACGCTGTTAATTATAGCAATGGTCCAGAGGCCGAAGCAACTGTTTACCATATCTATATACTAACAACATGCAATTATATTTATATATACAACAAAATAGCGGTTTACAGTGTGAACGGGAAGGCTAATTTGCATATTGATATTAAAAATGTAATTTTAATAAATATATGCTTAGTATTATTGGTTTCTAACTGTTTGGTTTTATTTTAATGAATATAAGCAAAAATCTCTTCAATTAATCTTAAATGAAATCCATTAACAAGAAAAAATAACTGTCATTTTATTATTTACTTCCTCTTTTAACTAAATAGTTAAATCAGAAAAAATAACAATGAAAGACGAGAGTGATGGAAGAGTAAGTTTCAGTTGTTCTATTTTTCGATTATACCCCCCTCTGTTTCAAATCTTTTTATCTGCATTCTTATTTAGTTTCATTAGCCTTTCTAATTTAATACAATATTTATTACATTAAAACTTAAATACTTGCACCGGGGGGGGGGGGCATATATTTGCTAGTATTAATAATGACAAAATCCGTCAATGTATCTTTGAGAAATCATGAACATACATTTTTTTTCTTTTCGAATAATTGAATGTCTTCTTAGTATCTTATATTGCTAACACAATGCCTCGGCAGATCTTTTCTACGGCTTTCTTCGAGTGTACTGTGTTTATGGAAAGAGTAGGTCTCTTTTTTGGCGGTGTAAAGCAAAATTATTTTAAACAATCTCATAATAACATATTCTACCTACTTATAAAAAAGAACCGGTTAAATCGGACTTAACGGACCTAAATTCCACCATCGGGGCGCCGAAAGAAAACAAATACAAAAAATCAAGGAATTAACCGAATTAAATGAAATTTTCAGTGTTGATATATTAATGAATAAAAGATATAATGCACCAGTTATTTTATTTTAAAACTTTTTTTTCAGGTCAGTTAACTTTTAATCACGTATCTTTGAGAATCTGTGTTACGCCTCAGAGATACGTGGTTCAAAGTTAACTGACCTGAAAAATGTAAAAGTTTTTAAATAAAATAACTAGTGTATTATATATCTTTTATTCATTAATATATCAACACTGAAAATTTAATTAAATTTGATTAATTTCCTTATTTTTGGTATGTATTTTCTTTTGGCGGGGTGACATACGATGGTGGAATTTAGGTCCGTTAAGTTCGATTTAACCAAAATAATGGCGATAAAGTAAAAGAATTCAATGTAACTAAAAGTAGAATTTAGGTCCGTTAAGTTCAATTTAACCACTGAATCTCTATTAATAGAAGCACAAAATAATTCTGTCGGCATTACATTCCCTACTTGCCATGATTCCTCTATTTGACGTTGGGGGGACACAAGAGGGTAATTACCTCCCGTGTCTGCCGGTAGGTGCTAGGTGGCGTAACGAGCAGTATTATAAATGTGGATATTCCAAATTCACAGGTCCGTTTTACTTTCCATTCTCGAGGGAATAAAACGCACCCGTTGCATCTTCTGTCTAAGGACAAGGGGTTTTGAGCCCCCAGCATTCCGTGTCACATAGCATACGATGACATGCTCATACATGCAAGTGTTTATACTTTCCTAGTTTGCCAACAGCCTCAAGACTTTATCTATTAAAAGACTATTTTCCTATTTAGACATTTCTTTTATACAACTATGTATAAGCTTTTCGTGGTATCTTTTGCTATATTTGCATTTTCCTCCATTAAGTTTTTTCAACTTAAAGTTGTCTTACTTAAAGACTAAAAAAAAAATTTCTTCTTTCGACGGGGTGACGTACGATGATGGAATTTAAGTCCCATATGTTCGATTTAACCGATTCAGTTTCTTTCTTCAAGTTTCCTCTTCGTAACCATACCCAGATTATCTCGGATGCACTCACCTGCGTTTAGCAGTTGAAGTTCGTTTTTGTTTTCTACACTTTTTTGAAAAGTAGAAAAACTGATATTATTCATAGCTACTTAGATGATTTTTTAAAAAATTCTATTAAACATTATGTTTGCTTTACCCTGCCAAGAATAAGAAGACTTCTTCTCTTTCCATATAAACAGCGGCATCCTACGAAGTGTCGTTTTGGTTGTTTTGTTTTACGGTACATCAACCCTCCTTCGGGTTGTTTAATTCCAAGACAAGTCATTTTGATAAACAAAGGACACGGGTCGCTTACAGTACCTGCTGTTGCTGAAGTGATCATCCAATTGAGGTAATCTGAACATTAGCTACATAAATGAGAGTAACCTCCCCTTGTTTCTTTCATATTGAAGAAGCCGTGTGTTTTGTTTTGTAAAAACACGGATTTTTCGACAAATTGGGTATACCTATACTTTTTTAATATACAGGTACTCTCATAGAAATATTAACATCTTTTTTTTTAAATCGATTTAAAAATGTTAACACCCTTATAGGAATACCTTTAATATATTTTCAAACCGTCTCCACATGTTCACCATCCCTGTCAACATATGCTTACAATCTCCTACAGGTGATTAAAAAAAAAAAAGATGTTAATATTTCTATGAGAGTACCTGTATATCAGAAAAGTATAGGTATACCCAATTTGTCGAAAAGTCCGTGTTTTTACAAAATAAAAAACACATCTTCCTCAAATGAAAAAAAAACAAGGGAGGGTTACTCTCATTTATGTAGCTAATGTTCAGATTACCCCAATTGAATATTGAACTGACTCATCGCTGCTTAACTTTGGTGATCCTAACGGTAACCGGTGTCTTTCGGCGTGATCGAAGAGTGTAGCAAAGATCTGTTGAGACCCTGTGTTAACCATATTAAATATGCAAGGAAGAGATTTTTTAAAAAGAAAATAGAAAATTTGAAAAATCCGTCACTAACTCCAACCGGAGAATTAATCGTTTTTAAGCGTCCAGTACCCACACTTGATTAAACTTTGTAATAGCATTAAATTAATATATATATATATATATATATATATATTATATATATATATTATTATTATTATTATTATTATTATTATTAAAAAAAGATGGCCCGCAAAATGGATTATGTTTTTTTATTATTATTATTATTTTACATTTGCGACACGTGTTTCAGATCTTCTGATATCTTCTTCAGGCATTAATTAACCATATTATGAATATTGATAATTCATGCCTGAAGAAGATATCAGAAGATCTGAAACACGTGTCGCAAATGTAAAATGATCATTAAAAAAAATTTTTAATTTAAAAAAATAAAAAAAACATAATCCATTTTGCGGACCTTCTTTTTTTTTAAATATCTGATTTTCTCCCGTTGGACCATTAACACCACCTATATATATATATATATATATATATATATATATATATATATATATATATATATATATATATATAGCTCAGTCGGTAGAGCGTTCGGCTAGAAACCACAAGGTTTCTAGTTCGATACCGGCCTTCGCCAACTCAGCGTATGAGTAGCACAGAGATCTGCGCGGTAAAGTAAGGTGCTGGTGGTAGGTGTGGCGCTCCACCTCTGATGCAAGAACAATCTCCTTGGTCTAGCGCTAGTGAAAAGGGGATAGACTCCCTCGCTGATTTACTTACTACTATATATATATATATATATAGTAAATGAAGAAAAAACTCTAAACTTGCTTCATTACAATAGTTTATTTCAACCGTATTAATACGGCATCTTCAGGTAATCACAAGAACATGACTCTTACTGAGAATTTCCCAAAGTAACATTTGGGAAATTCTCAGTAAGAGTCATGTTCTTGTGATTACCTGAAGATGCCGTATTAATACGGTTGAAATAAATTATTGTAATGAAGCAAGTTTAGAGTTTTTTCCTTCATTTACTGAATATCTTCCTCTGTCCTTCCATTCACAGGTATTAAACACATTGAGCTCTCCTTATGGTCTACCTGCATCAGCTTGATTAAACCACACATGGAAAGACCCTAACTACGGAAAAAAAAACTATATATATATATATATATATATATATATATATATATATATATATATATATATATCGTCCATGATATATTTGCTTAAAAAATAACATAACTGCTGTCAAAAAAATAAAATAAGGCTTTCATTTAAAGGTTTTTTTTTAAGAAAAAATTGATGTATAACATTCCTCTTCTTCTTCTGCAAATGTAATTTATTTTAATTTTGGCGCCGAAAGTCTTTCCTTCCATTCTACCCACCACCCCAGCCACAATTTTCTGACTACTATCATGTCTCTTCTTCAGACAGATTAATTTTGCTACGCCCTGGCTCACATTCCTATTCCATCTAGTCTAGTATATGTATATATATATATATATATATATAAGTATAGATAAAAGGGTATGAAAACAACACACAATTCTGTTAAAATGAAAATATTTTATATCAATATTCATAGCTAATATTGAACAATATTTCGATGTTATAAAAATCATCATCAGAGCTTGTTTTTAATCCGGACTCATCGAGAGAGAAGCAGAAAATAATTTAAATTCAAAACGAAACAATGATAAATTATTTTCTGCTTCTCTCTCGATGAGTCCGGAATAATAAAAAAAAAACAAGCTCTGAAGATGATTTTTATAAATCGAAATATTGTTCAATATTAGCTATGAATATGATATAAAATATTTTCATTTTAACAGCATTGTGTGTTTTCATATCCTTTTATCTATACTTATATCGTCGGATTCATTTCCTTACTCTTAACGTATATGTATATGCATATGTATATGTATATACATGCATTTTTGCCGTAGTAGCGGGAGAAGACGTTCTTCAAAAAAACAAAGATGTATATCCCAACCAACCAACCAACCAACCAACCACCGTATCCATCAGATAATCCCAATCCGTTGTTCGATCAGTATGAACGTGCATATTGATCCCTTTTTATTGTCCCTTAGGATCATATGATCTTTAGGCACCCCTTTTTTATCTTGGTTAAGAAAGGACATGTTTTTTCATTTACACCGTCAATATCCGGTTGTTTTAACAGATGATTTTTAGATTTTTTTTTTAAATTATAAAACTTAACCCCTAACAAACAACCAGATATTGACGGTGTAAATGAAAAACGTGACCTTTCTTAATCGAGATCAAAAAGGGGTGCCTAAAGGTCATATGGTCCGTCCCTTACAATATCAACTAATACCTCTGCGTCATTTTTCCCTAAGTCGTAACCCCAGACATTTAATTCAAGAAAGACAAGATATTAATTCCATAAAGGACTTTAAATGACAAAAAAAAATATACATAGCAGACTAAAAGATATAAATGGCGGGAGATATTTCAAGGAATAAAAACAAGCTTACGTTCATACAGACAGATATGCATAAATGCCCAACGTATCAACTTTGTGTGTTTTTTGGGTTCTCGTGAATTCTCGTGTGTTGCGTGGTTTTACCTTTTGTTATTATTAAACCGATCCTAACACCTGCATGTCATATGCGCGCGCTTATGTGTATACACTCCGATATTCCCCAATATGGCATGCATGAATAATTTCATATATATATATATATATATATATATATATTATATATATATATATATACTCCCTATAAATATACACATACATATATCTATATACCCATATCTATATCTATATTTATATATGCCCGCAAACACCTCTCTTTGATTTTACCTGTCTCACATCTAAAGAAATAAATAAAAAAAGCACTTGGGAATTGTTTTAATGTTTATGAAAAAAAAATAGATACGCTCTTGTATTTTGATTGGTTCGATGGCTTTTTGTATTTTTTGCTGATTATGATTTTTGTTTTGTTTGTTTGGTTTTTTGTTTGTTTGGTTTTTTTTTTATTATTTATTTGAATTGTTTTTTGTTTTGTTTTTTTTGACGCTACACACACACAAATACTCACAGGCAGGCATAATTCTCATGAACTATGTTATAACAAATAAACTATGAAAAAAAAAAAGAGATGAATCTGATATTTTATTTTCTGTTTGATTGTTCGGATATTTTTGAAGATTAGAAATTTATTAAGATTTTCCAACAAAGTGAGACGTTCGCCCCCCCCCCCCACACACACACACACACCAAAAAAAAGGGATATCCACGATGTTACAATTTTTTATTTTCCATGACACATTAACAATCATGTAATAATGTGACATAATCTTCCAAGCTCAGAGTTGGCTCCAGGGTTGGCTGCAAGGTTGGCTCCAGGGTTGGCCGCAAGATTGGCTCCAGGGTGGTTACAGAGTTGGCTCCACTGTGACCCAAGGTTAGCTCCTGGGGGTCCACTGTTGACCAAGGGTTGGCTCCTGGGTTGGCTACAGACTTTGTTCCACTGTTTTGGCTCAGGGTTGCTACAGACTTTGTTCCCTGTTGACCCAAGGTTGGCTCCAGGGTTGGCTACAGACTTTGTTCCACTGTTGACCAAGTTGGCTCCAGGGTTGGCTACAGACTTTGTTCCACTGTTGACCCAAGGGTTGGCTCCAGGGTTGGCTACAGACTTTGTTCCACTGTTGACCCAAGGTTGGCTCCAGGGTTGGTACAGACTGTTGACCAAGGGTTGGCTCCAGGGTTGGCTACAGACTTTGTTCCACTGTTGACCCAAGGGTTGGCTCCAGGGTTGGCTACAGACTTTGTTCCACTGTTGACCAAGGGTTGGCTCCAGGGTTGACTTTGTTCCACTGTTGACCCAAGGGTTGGCTCCAGGGTTGGCTACAGACTTTGTTCCACTGTTGACCCAAGGGTTGGCTCCAGGGTGGCTACAGACTTTTTCCACTGTTGACCAAGGGTGGCTCCAGGGTTGGCTACAGACTTTGTTCCACTGTTGACCCAAGGGTTGGTTCCACTGTTGGCCACAGACTTCGTTCCAAAGTTGACCAAGGGTTTGGCTCCAGGTTGGCCACAGAGTTCCACTGTTGTTGGCTCCTGGCCACAGACTTTGTTCCACTTGTTGACCCAAGGTTTGGCTTCCAGGCCAAGACTTGGCTCCACTGTTGACCAGATTGGCTCCAAAGGTTGCCTCCAAGCTTCCTAGTTCCTGTACAGGCTAAACTTTGTTACTCTTTAAAGCATAGTATCATCCTATGTATTCTACCAATCTCTTCGCACGTGCAGGATGTGACACAAGGTCAATTTCTTAAGCGGAGTTTAACGGGTTTGAATTTACACAGTCAACTGGGACATTTAGAGTACGCAGTCAGCTAGAACATTTACATCAGACGGTGCAGTATACTAGAACATTTAATTTAGAGTACGCAGTCAACTGGGACATTTACATCAGACAGTGCAATATACTGGAGCATTAATTAGAGTACGCAGATTAACTGGAATATTTGGAGTACGCAGTCAACTGGGACATTTACATCAGACAGTGCAGTATACTGGAGCATTTAATTTAGAGACGCAGAAGATAACTGGATATTTTAGAGTACCAGTCAACTGGGACATTTAAATCAGACAGTTGCAGTATCACTGAACATTTTAATTTAGAGGAGCAGTCAACTGGATATTTACATCAGACAGGCAGTCAACTGGGACACTTAATTTAGAGTACACAGTCTACAAGGACATGTACATTAAAAACATTGCGTCAGCTAGAAATTTAACATCAGACAGTGCAAGTCAACTGGGACATTTTTTATTTGGAGTACGCAGCAACTGGGCATTACATCAGACAGTGCGTTATCTGGAACATTTAATTAGAGGATGAGTCAACTGGAACATTTAAGTACGCAGTTCAACTGGGACATTACATCAGACAGTAAGTATACTGGAAATTTAATTTAGAGGATGCAGTCAACTGGAACATTTAGAGTATGCAGTCAACTGGGACATTTAGAGTACGCAGTGGCATCAGGCAGTGCAGTATACTGGTACATTAATTTAAGGATGCATCAACTGAACATTACAGTACGAAACTGGGGACGAGCAGTATACTGGAACATTTAATTTAGAGGATTGCAGTCACTGGAACATTTAGAGTACCCAGTCAACTGGACATTAGAGTACGCAGTCAACGGACGTTACATCAGACAGTTGCAGTATACTGGGAACATTTAATTTAGGTACGCCAGTCAACGGGTATTTTACATCAGACAGTGAAGTATACTGGAACATTTAATTAGAGGATCAGTAACTGGAACATTTAGAACGCAGTCAACTAGGGACATTTAGAGTCGCAGTCAACTGGGACATTTACATCAGACAGAGCGATACTGGAACATTTAATTTAGAGGGATGCAGTCAACTGGAACATTTAGAGTACCCAGTCAACTTGGGACATTAGAGTACGCAGTCAACTGGGGATTTACCATCAGGCAAGTGCAGTAACTGGTACATTTATTTAGAGGATGCAGTCAACTGGAACATTTAGAGGTACCCAGTCAAATAGGCATTTTGAGTACGCAGTCAACTGGGACATTTACTCAGACAGAGCCAGTATACTGAACATTTAATTTCACTGGGCATTTTACCCAGTCAACTGGGACATTTAGAGTACGCAGTCAGGACATTTAATCAGACCAGTACTGGAAACATTAGAGGATGAGCAAACTGGAAATTTTACCCACTGGGTTGGGATTTTTAAATCAGACAGTGCAGTATACTGGAAACATTTTAATTAGAGGATGCAGTCAACTGGACATTAGAGTACGCAGTCAACTGGGACATTTACATCGACAGTGCAGTATTACTGGAACATTTAATTAGGTACGCATTTAACTGGATATTTAGAGTAAGCAGTCAACTGGGACATTTACATCAGACAGTGCAGATACTGGAACATTTAATTTAGAATTCGCAGTTCAACTGGACATTTAGAGTACGCAGTAACTGGGACAGTACATCAGACAGTGCAAGTATACTGGTACATTTAATTCAGAGGATGCAGTCAACTTGGGACATTTTGACTACGCAGTCAATGGGACATTTTAAATCAGACAGTGCAGTATACTGGTACATTTAATTTAGAGGATGCAGTCAACTGGACATTTAGAGGACACAGTCAAGGGACATTTACATCAGACAGTGCAGTATACTGTACATTTAATTAGAGTTACCCAAGTCAACTGGGACATTTAGAGTACGCAGTCAACTGGGATATTTACATCAGACAGTGCAGTTACTGGAACATTTAATTTAGAATTTCGCAGTCAACTTGGACATTTAGGTACGTAGTCAACTGGGACTTACATCAGACAGTGCAGTTTACGGTACATTTTAATTTTAGAGGATGCAGTCAACTGGGACATTTACATCATACCGTGGCAGTATACTGGAACATTTAATTTAGAGTACGCAGTCAACTGGGATATTTAGAGTACGCAGTCAACTGGGACCATTTAAATCAGACAGTGCAGTCAACTGGGACATTAATTTAGAGATGCAGTCAACTGGAACATTTAGAGTACCCTCAGGTCAACTGGGACATTTACTCAGACAGTGAAGTATACTGTGAACATTTAATTTAGAGGATGCAGTCAACGGAACATTTAGAGTATGCAGTCAACTGGGACATTTGAGTACGCAGTCAACTGGGACATTTTACATTGCAGTACCCATTAGATTTAGAGGATGCAGTCAACTGGAACATTTAGATACCCAGTCAACGGACCATTAGAGTACGCAGTCAACGGGGACTACATCAGACAGAGCAGTATCATTTAATTTAGAGGCAACTGGAACTAGAGTACATGTACGGGTCACTGGAACATTTTAATTTAGGTACGCAGTCAACTGGGATATTTACATCAGACAGTGGAGTTTACTGGAACATTTAATTTAGAGGATGCAGTCAACTGAACATTAAGATACGGCAGTCAACTGGACATTTTAGAGTACGCAGTCAACTGGGAATTACATCAGCAGAGCAGTATTACTGGAACATTAATTTAGAGGATGCAGTCAACTGGAAATTTAGAGTACCCAGTCAACTGGGACATTTAGAGTACGCAGTCAACTGGACATTTAATCAGGCAGTGCAGATACTGGTACTTTAATTTAGAGGATGCAGTCAACTGGAACATTTAGAGTACCCAGTCAACTAGGACTAGCAGTCAACTGCGGACATTTCCAGTCAACTGGACATGCAGGCAGTCAACACCAAGGGAACATTTAATTTAGAGGATGCAGTCAACTGGAACATTTAGAGTACCAGTCAACTAGGACATTAGAGTTACGCAGTCAATGGGACATTTACATCAGACAGAGCAGTATCTGGAACATTTAATTTAGAGGATGCAGTCAACTGGAACATTTTACCCAGCAAACTGGGACATTTAGAGTACGCAGTCAACTGGGACATACATCAGACAAGTGCCAGTATACTGAACATTTATTTAGAGGATGCAGTCAACTGGCATTTAGAGTACCCAGTCAAATGGGACACTTTAGAGTACGCATCAACTGGACATTTAAATCAGACAGTGCAGGTATACTGGAACATTTAATTTAGAGGTGCAGTCAAATGGGGACATTTAGAGTACGCAGTCAACTGGGACATTTACATCAGACAGTGCAGTATACTGAACATTTAATTTAGAGGTAGCATTTACTGGGATATTAGAGTAAGCAGTCAACTGGGACATTTACATCAGACGTGCAGTATACTGGAACATTTAATTTAGAAAGAATTCGCAGTCAACTTGGACATTTAGAGTACGCAGTCAACTGGGACATTTACATCAGACAGTGCAGTATACTGGTACATTTAATTCAGGGATGCAGTCAACTGGGACATTTAGACTACGCAGTCAACTGGGACATTTTTAAATCAGACAGTGCAGTATACTGGTACATTTAATTTAGAGATTGCAGTCACTGGGACATTTAGAGGACACAGTCAACTGGGACATTTACATCAGACAGCAGATACTGGTACATTTAATTTAGAGTACCCAGTCAACTGGGACATTTAGAGTACGCATTCCAACTGGATATACATAGACAGTGCAGTATACTGGAACTTTAATTAGAATTCGCAGTCAACTGGACATTTAGAGTACGTAGTCAACTGGGACATTTACATCAGACAGTGCAGTTATTACAGTACATTTAATTTAGAGTATGCAGTCAACTGGACATTTACTCATACCGTGTCAGTACTGGAACATTTAATTTAGAGTACGCAGTCAAACTGGGTATTAGAGTACGCAGTCACTTGGACATTTTAAATCAGACAGTGCAGTCAACTGGGACATTTAATTAGAGGATGCAGTCAACTGGAACATTTAGAGTACCCAGTCAACTGGACATTAGAGTACGCAGTCAACTGGGACATTTACATCAGACAGTGAAGTATACTGGAACATTTAATTTAGAGGATGCAGTCAACTGAACATTTAGAGTATGCAGTCAACATTTAGAGTACGCAGTAACTGGACATTTACATCAGGCAGTGCAGTATACTGGTACATTTAATTTAGAGGATGCAGTCAACTGGAACATTTAGAGTACCCAGTCAACTAGGACATTTAGAGTACGCAGTCCAACTGGGACATTTACATCAGACGAGCAGTATACTGGAACATTTAATTTAGAGGATGCAGTCAACTGGAACATTTAGAGTACCAGTCAACGGAATTTAGAGTACGCAGTCACTGGACGTTTACATCAGACAGTGAGTTATACTGGAACATTTAATTTAGAGTACGCAGTCAACTGGGGATATTTACATCAGACAGTGAAGATACTGGAAACATTTTAATTTAGAGGATGCAGTCAACTGGAACATTTAGAGTACGCAGTCAACTAGCGACATTTAGAGTACGCAGTCAACTGGGACATTACATCAGACAGAGCAGTATACTGGAACATTTAATTTAGAGGATGCAGTCAACTGGAACATTTAGTAGTACCCAGTCACTGGGACATTTAGAGTACGCAGTCAACTGGGGACATTTACATCAGGCCAGTGCAGTATACTGGTACATTTAATTTTAGAGGATGCAGTCAACGGAACATTTAGAGTACCAGTCAACTAGGACATTTAGAAGTACGCAGTCAACTGGGACATTTACATCAGACAGTGCAGTCAACTGGGACATTTAATTTTAGAGGATGCAGTCAACTGGAACATTTAGAGTACCCAGTCAACTGGGACATTTAGAGTACGCAGTCAACTGGGACATTTACATCAGACAGTGCAGTATACTGGAACATTTAATTTAGAGGATGCAGTCAACGGAACATTTAGAGTACCCAGTCAACTAGGGACATTTAGAGTACGCAGTCAACTGGGAATTTACATCAGACAGAGCAGTATACTGGAACATTTAATTTAGAGGATGCAGTCAACTGGACATTTAGAGTACCCAGTCAACTGGACATTAGAGTACGCAGTCAACTGGGACATTTACATCAGACAGTGCAGTATACTGGAACATTTAATTTAGAGGATGCAGTCAACTGGAACATTTAGAGTACCCAGTCAACTGGGACATTTAGAGTACGCAGTCAACTGGGACATTTAAATCAGACAGTGCAGTATACTGGAACATTTAATTTAGAGGATGCAGTCAACTGGGACATTTAGAGTACGCAGTCAACTGGGACATTTACATCAGACAGTGCAGTATACTGGAACATTTAATTTAGAGTACGCATTTAACTGGGATATTTAGAGTAAGCAGTCAACTGGGACATTTACATCAGACAGTGCAGTATACTGGAACATTTAATTTAGAATTCGCAGTCAACTTGGACATTTAGAGTACGCAGTCAACTGGGACATTTACATCAGACAGTGCAGTATACTGGTACATTTAATTCAGAGGATGCAGTCAACTGGGACATTTAGACTACGCAGTCAACTGGGACATTTAAATCAGACAGTGCAGTATACTGGTACATTTTAATTTAGAGGATGCAGTCAACTGGGACATTTAGAGGACACAGTCAACTGGGACATTTACATCAGACAGTGCAGTATACTGGTACATTTAATTTAGAGTACCCAGTCAACTGGGACATTTAGAGTACGCAGTCAACTGGGATATTTACATCAGACAGTGCAGTATACTGGAACATTTAATTTAGAATTCGCAGTCAACTTGGACATTTAGAGTACGTAGTCAACTGGGACATTTACATCAGACAGTGCAGTATACAGGTACATTTAATTTAGAGGATGCAGTCAACTGGGACATTTACATCATACCGTGCAGTATACTGGAACATTTAATTTAGAGTACGCAGTCAACTGGGATATTTAGAGTACGCAGTCAACTGGGACATTTAAATCAGACAGTGCAGTCAACTGGGACATTTAATTTAGAGGATGCAGTCAACTGGAACATTTAGAGTACCCAGTCAACTGGGACATTTAGAGTACGCAGTCAACTGGGACATTTACATCAGACAGTGAAGTATACTGGAACATTTAATTTTAGAGGATGCAGTCAACTGGAACATTTAGAGTATGCAGTCAACTGGGACATTTAGAGTACGCAGTCAACTGGACATTTACATCAGGCAGTGCAGTATACTGGTACATTTAATTTAGAGGATGCAGTCAACTGGAACATTTAGAGTACCCAGTCAACTAGGACATTTAGAGTACGCAGTCAACTGGGACATTTACATCAGACAGAGCAGTATACTGGAACATTTAATTTAGAGGATGCAGTCAACTGGAACATTTAGAGTACCCAGTCAACTGGGACATTTAGAGTACGCAGTCAACTGGGACGTTTACATCAGACAGTGCAGTATACTGGAACATTTAATTTAGAGTACGCAGTCAACTGGGATATTTACATCAGACAGTGAAGTATACTGGAACATTTAATTTAGAGGATGCAGTCAACTGGAACATTTAGAGTACGCAGTCAACTAGGACATTTAGAGTACGCAGTCAACTGGGACATTTACATCAGACAGAGCAGTATACTGGACATTTAATTTAGAGGATGCAGTCAACTGGAACATTTTAGAGTACCCAGTCAACTGGGACATTTAGAGTACGCAGTCAACTGGGACATTTACATCAGGCAGTGCAGTATACTGGTACATTTAATTTAGAGGATGCAGTCAACTGGAACATTTAGAGTACCCAGTCAACTAGGACATTTAGAGTACGCAGTCAACTGGGACATTTACATCAGACAGTGCAGTCAACTGGACATTTAATTAGAGGATGCAGTCAACTGGAACATTTAGAGTACCCAGTCAACTGGGACATTTAGAGTACGCAGTCAACTGGACATTTACATCAGACAGTGCAGTATACTGGAACATTTAATTTAGAGGATGCAGTCAACTGGAACATTTAGAGTACCCAGTCAACTGGGACATTTAGAGTACGCAGTCAACTGGACATTTAAATCAGACAGTGCAGTATACTGGAACATTTAATTTAGAGGATGCAGTCAACTGGACATTTAGAGTACGCAGTCAACTGGGACATTTACATCAGACAGTGCAGTATACTGGAACATTTAATTAGAGTACGCATTTAACTGGGATTTAGAGTAAGCAGTCAACTGGGACATTTACATCAGACAGTGCAGTATACTGGAACATTTAATTTAGAATTCGCAGTCAACTTGGACATTTAGAGTACGCAGTCAACTGGGACATTTACATCAGACAGTGCAGTATACTGGTACATTTAATTCAGAGGATGCAGTCAACTGGGACATTTAGACTACGCAGTCAACTGGACATTTAAATCAGACAGTGCAGTATACTGGTACATTTAATTTAGAGGATGCAGTCAACTGGACATTTAGAGGACACAGTCAAATGGGACATTTACATCAGACAGTGCAGTATACTGGGTACATTTAATTTAGAGTACCCAGTCAACTGGGACATTAGAGTACGCAGTCAACTGGATATTTACATCAGACAGTGCAGTATACTGGAACATTTAATTTAGAATTCGCAGTCAACTTGGACATTTAGAGTACGTAGTCAACTGGGACATTTACATCAGACAGTGCAGTATACAGGTACATTTAATTTAGAGGATGCAGTCAACTGGGACATTTACATCATACCGTGCAGTATACTGGAACATTTAATTTAGAGTACGCAGTCAACTGGGATATTTAGAGTACGCAGTCAACTGGGACATTTAAATCAGACAGTGCAGTATACTAGAACATTTAATTTAGAATTCGCAGTCAACTTGGACATTTACATTCAGACAGTGCAGTCAACTGGGACTGACGCAGTCAACTGGGACTTTACATCAGACAGTGCAGTATACAGGTACATTTAATTTAGATTCGCAGTCAACTGGGACATTTAGAGTATGCAGTCAACTGGGACATTTACATCAGACTGCAGTATACAGTACATTTAATTAGAGTACGCAGTCAACTGGACATTTACATCAGACAGTGCAGTATACAACATTTAATTTAGAGTACGCAGTCAACTGGGATATTTACATCAGACAGTGCAGTATACTGGAACATTTAATTTAGAGTACGCAGTCAACTGGGATATTTACATCAGACAGTGCAGTTACTGGAACATTTAATTTAGAATTCGCAGTCAACTTGGACATTTAGAGTATGCAGTCAACTGGACATTTACATCAGACAGTGCAGTATACAGGTACATTTAATTTAGAGGATGCAGTCAACTGGACATTTACATCATACCGTGCAGTATACTGGAAATTTAATTTAGAGTACGCAGTCAACTGGGACATTTTTACCAGTCAACTGGACATTTACATCAGACAGTGCAGTATACTGGAACATTTAATTTAGAATTCGCAGTCAACTGGGACATTTAGATTACCCAGTCAACTGGGACATTTACATCAGACAGTGCAGTATACTGGAACATTTAATTTAGAATTCGCAGTCAACTTGGACATTTAGAGTATGCAGTCAACTGGAACATTTACATCAGACAGTGCAGTATACTGGAACATTTAATTTAGAGTACACAGTCAACTGGGATATTTAGAGTAAGCAGTCAACTGGAACATTTAAATCAGACAGTGCAGTATACTAGAACATTTAATTTAGAGGATGCAGTCAACTGGGACATTTACATCAGACAGTGCAGTCAACTGGGACACTTAATTTACAGTACGCAGTCTACAGGGACATTTAAATCAGACAATGCAGTATACTGGAACATTTAATTTAGAGGGTGCAGTAACATGGGACATTTAGAGTACACAGTCAAATGGAACATTTACATTATTACGTGTAGTCTATACAACGGAAAGCCATACACTTCGTACTGCATTTTTTCCTATACTAGTTAAATAATCGCCGTCTATGTATATTTTATTACATTGCAAGGCAATTTATTAATGATCAGCATAATAACAACAAATAAAAACTCATGGTGCTAAATAATCGATATTCATTCTATACACATACCAAATAAAAAATAATTGCACTTTCATTTCGTTTGATTTATCTAAAATTACATATATCAGAGAAGACATTTAAATAAAACACACAGATTTTATTAATTAATGTGTTATTCATTGGCTGATATTACAATATTTCAATCTGTATAAGATCATCATCATCAGAGACGTTATGCAACGAAGAAAATAGTGTTTGATGAATATGACCAGTTTGTAAGGGAAATAACTCATAACGGACTTTAAGAACAAATATCTTATTATAATGGAGATTGTGTGTTCTTCTGTCTGTAACCGAAACTATATTACGACTCAAGTCATAATTCCCTTAGTTATTGACATCACATTCTCCATGATTTTATTTTTATTTAAACCTCAGTTATTAATAAAATTGTTTTACATTATTAATACTGTTAACCATATCTGCATACTAATAACATGCAATTGTATTTATATATACAACAAAATAGCGGTTTACAGTGTGAACGGGAAGGTTAATTTGCATATTGATATTAAAAATGTGATTTTAATAAATATGTGCTTGGTATTATTAATTTCTAATTGTTTGGTTTTATCTTAATGTATATGAGCAAAAATCTCTTCAATAAATTTTAAATGAAATCCATTAACAAGAAAAAATAACTCATTTTATTCTTTACTTCCTCTTTTAACTAAATACTTAAATTAGAAAAAATAAAAATGAAAGACGAGAGTGATGGAAGAGTAAGTTTCAGTTGTTCCATTTTTCGATTATACCCTCCTCCTGTTTCAAATCTTTTTATATGCATTCTTATTTAGTTTCATTAGCCTTTCTAATTTAATACGATATTTTATTACATAAAAACTTAAATACTTGCACCCGGAGGGTGCATATATTTGCTAGTATTTAAAATTCTAATAGAATTCATAATAGTGAGTTATTTCCCTTACAAACCGGTCATATTTATCAAAAAAACTATTTTCTTCGTTTCATAAAAAATCGGCACTGAATCTTTTAAAGCCTCCATGCTTCCTGTGGTCCGCCGACACTATACCTGATGCCACTCTCCACATACATATGCACATACGCGCACACATACATGCATATTACTACTGTAAACAGTTCATGTTCCTGACACTAATACATTATTCTGTGTACTTGACATGAGACTTTGATGAGTTGTGGTGCACCTGAGCACTGTACACATACATGCATATTACTACTGTAAACTGTTCATGTTCCTGACACTAATACATTATTCTGTGTACTTGACATGAGACTTTGATGAGTTGTGGTGCACCTGAGCACTGTACACATACATGCATATTACTACTGTAAACTGTTCATTTCCTGACACTAATACATTATTCTGTGTACTTGACATGAGACTTTGATGAGTTGTGGTGCACCTGAGCACTGTACACATACATGCATATTATTACTGTAGGCTATTCATGTTCCTGACACTAATACATTATTCTGTGTACTTGACATGAGACTTTGATGAGTTGTGGTACACCTGAGCACTGTACACATACATGTATATTATTACTGTAAACTGTTCATGTTCCTGACACTAATACATTATTCTGTGTACTTGACATGAGACTTTGATGAGTTGTGGTGCACCTGAGCACTGTACACATACATGCATATTACTACTGTAAACAGTTCATGTTCCTGACACTAATACATTATTCTGTGTACTTGACATAAGACTTTGATGAGTTGTGGTGCACCTGAGCACTGTACACATACATGCATATTACTACTGTAAACAGTTCATGTTCCTGACACTAATACATTATTCTGTGTACTTGACATGAGACTTTGATGAGTTGTGGTGCACCTGAGCACTGTACACATACATGCATATTACTACTGTAAACTGTTCATGTTCCTGACACTAATACATTATTCTGTGTACTTGACATGAGACTTTGATGAGTTGTGGTGCACCTGAGCACTGTACACATACATGCATATTACTACTGTAAACAGTTCATGTTCCTGACACTAATACATTATTCTGTGTACTTGACATGAGACTTTGATGAGTTGTGGTGCACCTGAGCACTGTACACATACATGTATATTATTACTGTAAACTGTTCATGTTCCTGACACTAATACATTATTCTGTGTACTTGACATGAGACTTTGATGAGTTGTGGTGCACCTGAGCACTGTACACAATAAATTTCATTATTATTATTTTATACAGATTGAAACATTGCAATATTAGCCAATGAATACAACATTATTTAAAGTTACGTATATTGATTCATATTTATTTAATAGTTACTTGCTTACCTCGATGTAAAATTTTGCTCCCCGGGGGAACATAACCCCCTGAATTAAAAGTGCCGATTTTAACTTGTCTTTTTTCTTTTTTTTTTTTTTTTTTTTTTTTTCTTTGTCAAATTTTATTCTAGATTGATATTCACTTTTTTACATAAAGCACAAATGTTGTTATGACACCAACACTACCAATCTGGGCAACAAAAGCATGTCACACTAATTAAATTTCGAATACACCGCTGAACTGTTTAACTCAACAGAGTTACTTCCCTTGACAGTTGAGACGCTAGATTGGGCTACAATTGGGGATTCGCCAAGCTTAGTTTAGTTTTGCACAAAGTCAATCACTTAGTAAGAATCGAACTCATTCATAATGATCAACTAACCTAGGTTGCTAACCATTTTATAATGCTGTTGATCATGCCACCAAGTACTACTTGCAGACGCGGGAGGTAATTACCTTTCGTGTCCCCTAGCGTCAAATAGGATAAGCGTGGCGAGTAAGGAATGTAATCCCTACACTCGCGACATTTGGGGTCTACTTTTAAGATAAGCTGGGTTAATATGAGAGGAAATTCAATAATTAATGACATCTATTGATAATGGAGATTCGCTTCCGGTATTTGTCTGTAACAAAAACTACGTCACTGCTTACGTCACATTACCCAAAATCGTCATAACATAGAATAAATACATTCAAAATTTGAACATGCAATATTAGACAGTCCTCATTGTTTTTTAAAACAAGTTTTAATAAATACATGACTGGTATTATATATCTATATATAGTTTGTTCTATTTTAATACATATTTAAAGTTTACATTTCAAATTCTTTTATTTTTTAATTCTTTAATGAATTTGATGATTTTACTTACTTAGGGTACAAACTAGCTGACATTGAATTTTTAACTCCCACCCCTCAGGCAATATGTTTCAAAAATCTATTTTTACATCGCCCGGAGTGTGTTTTTTATTTTTATTTTGCTAGTATTTATAACGAAATATACAATAACTTTTGAAGATACAAATGGTAAGTAATGAAAAGTTATTCTAGAATTTTTATTAGATACCTGCGGTGATAATATCAAAAAATATTAAAATAGTATTATATTGTTATAGGTGTTGGAAAATTAATAAGGTTTTATTTAACACCGGGTAGAGAATGATTCTACCCTAAAAGTGACTTAACTAGCTCACACGAGCTATAAACTGCGTCCTCTCAGTACGAACCCCAATCCAAAAGTGTCATGACGGAAACCCCCACTTCAGCCCCCTACTGATCAAGGGGAGCAACTCTATTTTCGTTAGGTCTGAACCTAACAGATACCTTAATAACGAACACATTAAAAATGTAACAATGATCTATCTTTATTTTGATGAAGTTAAGTCTGACACAAGGCTATATTTTGAAAGTTCCCTTTTAAAGAATAAACTTAGATAGCTTATTTAAAATACAGTGAGTGATATTGAGAGAGAGAGGAGGGAGAGAGAGTGGATATCTCTTAGTTACGGGAAATTATAAAAATTAATTTTTTTGTGAATTCTTAAAGTGTAATAATAATTCACTATCAAAGAATTTTTCTCTTTTTCCTTCTAAAAAAAAAACAAAACAATCCCTGCCACAATATACACAGTAATAAATTGTGTCTTATATTAAAAAAGAAAAAAATATTTTAAAAAACAAAGAAAAAAAGAAAAAAAAAGGTGTTAACGACGAAAGAAATAAACAATTTCAAAAATATTTATTTTAAAAATTAATTTAAGATATTGACTCTCATAATAGGGTAGGTCGATTTTTCACTTTTTAAAAATATCAAATTGTCCATCTATGCGAAAGTTGTGTGTTAGTATACTGAATACTGATACGAAAAATTAGATATTTTACTTGCTCCATTGTTTGAGGAAATAGCATCAAAGATCGTCTACTAAAATGCAAAAACAAATCCTCGTTTTCTAAAGGCTACATTTTGCGACGAGTATTTTTAGTGCATTTTAGTAGACTATCTTTGATGCTATTTCCTCAAACAATGGTGCAAGTAAAAGATGTATTTTTTTTTTTGTATCAGTATTCAGTATACTAACACACAACTTTCGCGTAGATGGGCAATTTGATATTTTAAAAAGTGAAAAATCGACCTACCCTAATGCACAGTTGTCTAGAGAAACACTTGAAGTTATTTTTAAGGTTTTTGCTGCCAGACAGAATGTCAAAACTATAGAGGGGAGGGTTCCCCGTGGAGTAATGACTATGGAGGCGCGTGGCATAATGGTTATAGTCGTGGAAAATGGACTCGTCGACCCAAGTTCAAATCCTAGACAAGGCTGTTTGCAGACGCTGGATTGTTTAACTCGACAGAGTTACTTCCCTTGACAGTCAAGACGCTAGATTGGGCTATAATTGGTGATTTATTAAGCTTGGGACACCACCGGTATCTGAAACCAACCAAATAAAAACAACTGGAACATAGTATTATTTACATCGGAAGCTCAAAGAAGTTATGGGACTAAGTTAAGTTCATTTGAACTAGTATCTTGTCCCCATATAAAAGCTGGTTCTTTGTTCTTGTGGGCTGGTACGCTGAAATGGAACTTAAGAACGAAAAGGCACGGAAAGGAAAGAGACAAAGGCAAGAGGTAGTTTTACAACTCAGGCTTTATTGAACAGGTCATAGTGGCCTGTAATAAGGGAAATCTCCCTGGCTAATAGGAGCAACTACACCCAATTACGGCCTCAGTCTGAATGACCGAGGTATCCTTTTTGGGGTAGGGAGTCAGTCCTTTTTGTTGGATATGCGCAAAGGGTTGCAAAGGGGTTCTTCCGGACAAGGCCCCATCGGAGTTTGTTGTTTTTTGTTTTGCTTTTTGGTTGTTTTTCGTATTTTTTTAATCCCTACAAAATCCACAACGAGGACAAGCCAGTAGTTATAAATTCCACATCAGAATGCACGCACATTTTTGTTGAAATGCATAAAAATGATTCTGTACCGAGAGGTGAATTTGCCTCATACACCACTTGTATGGGCTGGGCACAAGGCCTCGTTTTAACGTGGGCCCACCCACAAGCCGAAGCTCATGGGTGGGAAAGAACAAAAATTGCATCGATCCCTTCGGCATTCCCCCACAAGGGGGCGCCTCAGGCGCTGGGCAATAAACCCAGCCCTGCCCCTTTAAGTCAAGGGGGGCAGGTATTGCCTGGGGGGAAAGGCCCCTGGGATCGACGCTATTATTTAACTCTCAACGTGGGCCCACCCACAAGCCGAAGCTCATGGGTGGGAAAGAACAAAAATTGCATCGATCTCTTCGGCATTCCCCCACAAGGGGGCGCCTCAGGCGCTGGGCAATAAACCCAGCCCTGCTCCTTTAAGTCAAGGGGGCAGGTATTGCCTGGGGGGAAAGCCCTCTGGGATCGACGCTATTATTTAACTCTCAACAAGTCAACAACGCAGTTCCCGCCGATTACACGTTCCCCGACCGTCGTTAACTTCGTTTGCTCGCTGGCTCGCTCGAACGAACGAAACCGACGGGCGCCGAGAAAAGACGTGTGACGAACATCGAAACTCTCGTTGTTTATCGTTACCGTTTTCTCGGCGAAGCGCTCACGATACTTGCGCCAAACGTGCTCGAATCGGACTCGTTCTATTCCTCACGGATGCGATCGCGTATAGAGGTGGCCTTTCCGTAGCGCGTCTACCGCCGTCTTCGCCGTCTTCGCCGTCCTTTATTGGCCAGACCGTTTGATGTTTTCAACATCAATAGCCACAATGCACTTCCCTACGTTCTTGATCTTGCTCTTCTTATCCATGATAACAATTTCATCTTTCCATCGTCGAGGAGGTCTTCCCAGTGGTCGTTTCCAGTCCCTAGGATAACACTCGACAATAACACGGGTCCACCCGTTACCAGTATTCACCGCGCACCCAATGCGTTCGGGTCAGGCGCAAGGCCCTATTAATGTGGGACCACCCATGAAATGGAGCTCATGAATGGCGGGTGCAAAGAATGTGTTGATTCCGTAGGCATTCAAGAGGGGCACCTCAGGCACTGGGCAATAAACGAAGCCCTGCCCCTTTAAATAAAGTGGACAGGTGTCCCCTGGGACCAATGCTGTTAATTACTTCAACGGTACAGGGCTGAAGCCACTGGACCCCCCGATCGAAATCGGGTAAGTATTATTTTCTGAGAATCTTGCGACGTGTCCAGCCATCGAAAATTTTGCTTACGGTAATCTGTGATCACGTCCTTCACTCCGCTCCATTCGCAAATTACCTCACTTGGGATAGTGTCTAATGAGGAGTCGAATATAAGTTGCAGTTCAAGTGTTTTTCTATTATTGTGTTAGTATAACATTTAATTCTAAGACTAACAGCAACAAATAACGGAATTAAAACTTAGTTTAATTCTAAAAAATTATTAAAGAACAAATAAAACAATGAGTAACAATATAAAGTCCTTCCTGTGTACAGAGTTAAGTTTGAGGGACTTACCGGCGTGCTGGAGATGATATCTGGTATCTTAGGGTGATTTCTTGGAGAGGATTTCAAGTCGCTGCCTCGTCAGAGCTGGTCCGGAATCTGTCTTTGGATATTGATATTTTGCACCAAAACTTCTTTGCTCATCACGTGATTGGTATATCCAATCACATAAATCCTCTTCCTCACTTAACCCCACATACAGGAATAAACATTTTACTGACCCAACACTACCAAACTGTGTATCTTGAGTGTCAATATTTTGAATTGTTTTTGGACCATATGACCTTTAGGCACCCCTTTCGCGATCTCGACTCACAAGGACACTTTTCTCATTTAAACCGTCAAAATCCGGTTGTTTGTTAGGGGTTAAGGGTTAGGGTTAGGGGTTAGTTTTATAATTTAAAAACAAAATCTAAAAATCGTCTGCTAACAATTAACCGGATTTTGACGGTGTAAATAGAAAAAATGTCCCCACGAATTGAGATCGCAAAAGGGGTACCTAAAGGTCATATGGTCCTGGGTTTTTTCCAAGTTTTTTTTTTCTTTTTTTCTTGATAAATTTTTGAAACTTTGTTCTTTCGGAGACACCTTATATAAAATAAGAAATATCGTTAAGTCTAAACATGAGCCTCATCTCAACACACAATACGTATTACGTATAACATGCAGATATTAATATATTTTACTAATTATATGTTTATATTCGTTTGTTATGGCCTTTTGTTCATGTTGGCTTCAATAATTAATAATAATAATAATAATAATAATAATAAAAAAATTAAAAAAAGCGCCCGTGACATTTGTTATTTTGAATAAAATCATTTTTTAAATGTTGAAATAAAAGAGGCGAACAAATGTGTCCCCCAGAAAATATTGTGTTCTGCGTTTGTGAATTTTTTTTAAAAATTGATTGCATGAAAAATATTCAATGACCATCTTTGCCATGTTTAATATATTTATTCTTTGCAGCACTTACAGCCTTTTTTGTTATTCATATACACGCACACAAAAAATATATATATATAATAAAGTTTGTTTCTTCATAGTATTTTGAAGCATTGTGTGTATGTGTAATATAAAGATTTTTGAAGGCAATTTACAATGCAATATGTGTTGAATTTATTTTAACTTTTTTTTTTTTTTTTTCAAAACTATTTATATTACACATACACACAATGCTTCAAAGATACTATGAAGAAACAAACTTTATTTCACTATGCGAGCAAGGCGATATTTATAGTAAAAATTAAAAGAATTTCAAACAATTTCCACGCGCGGGAGCAGCCGAGCCGAGTTAACATCACGGAAAAAATTTTCAAATATACAGCGTTCCTCAACTTCTTAAACAACAGATGATTACAATATCGCCGTGGGATAAGTACTATAAAAAAAATCACCTTGTACTTTCAATAACTCTGAGGATGGAATTTTACTTCCGAAAATATTTAGTTTTGAAAAAAAAAAAAAAATTTAAATAAATTCAACACATATTGCATTGTAAATTGCCTTCAAAATCTTTATATTACATATATATATGTGTGTATTTGGGCAGCATTCTTTCATTTATACATGTAGAATTAAACAAAAGGCACATCTCCTGTTTAACAATTTTATTTTTGATCTTTTCTAATTTTCTGGCCAACTTTTTAATGTTTGGGTGGAATTGGTGGATAAGTCCACCAAAGTTCAGTTCCCGAGTACTTTCGGCACTTTGAAGTGCCATCATCAGGGGTGATGTATTTCAGTTTTTTGTTTTTTGGGTTTTTTTTAATTATATTAATGTGGAGGCTGGAAGGAGAAGATTTGGTGAGAAAGGTGTTATAGGCATTTTAGAATGTGTGTACTGTATTGGAAATTAATTTTGTTTAAGGATGGTTTGTATTGGTTTACGTATAAAGCTTCTAGTATTTGGAGTTTTTGTTTATTTTTTTCTTTGTGCAGAATGTGTGTATTTTCCGTTAGAATATTTCGGTAATTAGAGTGGGGGCATGAATGTAATTTTAGGTGTTGTGAAAAAAAGTTGGCCAGAAAATTAGAAAAGATCAAAAATAAAATTGTTAAACAGGAGATGTGCCTTTTGTTTAATTCTACATAATATATATATATATATATATATATCTTATTATAATGGAGATTGTGTGTTCTTCTGTCTGTAACTGAAACTATATCGCTACTCAATTCACAATTCCCTTAGTTATTGACATCACATTCCCTATGATTTTATTTTTATTTAAACCTCAATTATTAATAAAAACGTTTTACATTATTAATACTGTTAACCATATCTACATACTAACAACATGCAATTATATTTATATATACAACAAAATAGTGGTTTACATGTGAATGTGAATGCTAATTTGCATATTGATATTAAAAAATCGAATTTGATAAATATATGCTTAGTATTATTGATTTCTAACTGTTTGGTTTTATTTTAATGAATATAAGCAAAAATCTCTTCAATGAATTTTAAATGAAATCCATTGACAAGAAAAAATAACTGTCATTTTATTCTTTACTTCCTCTTTTAACTAAATACTTAAATAAAAAAAAATAATAATGAAAGACGAGAGTGATGGAAGAATAAGTTTCAGTTGTTCTATTTTCGATTATACTCCGCTGTTTTAAATCTTTTTATCTGCATTCTTATTTAGTTTCATTAGCCTTTCTAATTTAAAACAATATTTTATTGCATTAAAACTTAAATACTTGCACCCGGAGGGTGCATATATTTGCTAGTATATATAATGAATAGAGAATGAATGAGAAAATGATAAAAGTATTAGCATGAAAAGGTGCTCAATGCTAATAAAGCAGAGCAGATTTATAATCAATTGTAATATTATGGATTTGGACTCATAACTTAAAGTTTCATGGTTATGCAATCATCAGATGAGTCAAATGGTTGACATCTTAAAAACCAGTAGTCAAATGGTTGAGATAAAAAAAAAATTTTTTTTTTAAATCTCAACCATTTGACTCATCTGATGATTGCATAACCATGAAACTTTAAGTTATGAGTCCAAATCCATAATATTACAATATATATATATATATGTGTGTGTGTGTGTGTGTGTGTGTGTAATGTTGTAAAAATTTTAAAAACAAGTTTCATTAACGAATGATGTTTATTAAGCCTAGGCTGCGGTGTTTCAGTCTGTTTCGATAAACCTTCATCTGGGCTTTCATTGGTTTCAAAAAGCAGCCCACAAACAAAAACAGAATTCGCAGATTTTGTTTTCATTAATAACCCATTTTTTTCTTAAAGCAATGAAAGCCCTGATGAAGGTCAACCAAAACAGACCAAACACTGCAGTGTTGGCGTATTAAGCATCGTTCGTAAATAAAACTTGTTTTTTTTTTTCAATTTTTACAATGTCACGCACTGTCAGATTTACTTCCACTTTTTCTTCACATATATATATATATATATATATATATATGTGTGTGTGTGTGGTGTGTGTGTGTTGAAAGGATAAATAAATAAAGGAAAGAAAATGTTGAATGGATAAAATTAGTTTAATGAAGAACCAACACGAGTTTTGGCCAGGAGTTTGTTCATGCACATATTGTATTCTATTTATTATTATTTTAGATATGAAATAAAAAAATAAATAGAAGAAAATTATATTATTTTAAATATGAAATAATTGTATATTTAAATATTTTACAATTTTCTATTATTATTATTATTATTATTTTATTTCATATCTAAAATAATAATGAATAGAATACAATGCGTACATGAACAAACTCCTGGCCGAAACTCGTGTTGGTAATTCATTAAACTAATTTCATCCATTCAACTTTTTTTTTCCTTTGTTCATTTATCCTTTCAACATATTGTCGAATTCATTTCCATTTTTCAACTCACATATATATATGTGTGTGTGGTGTGTGGTGTGTGTGGTGTGTGTGTGAAGAAAAAAATGGAAGTGAATTCGGCAGTATGTAATACGGTAAAAACAGGAAAAAAACAAGTTTCATAAACAAATAATGTTTATTACGCCTATGCTGCAGTGTTTCAGTCTATTTAGATAGACCTACATCAGAGCTTTCGTTGGTTTAAGGAAAAAATAAATTGTTACTGAAAACAAAAAGTCTGTTTTTGGTGTGTTCTACAAACTTCCCGAATTCACTTCCATTTTTTCTTCACACACACACACACACACACACACACAACACAACAATATATATGTGAGTTGAAAAATGGAAATGAATTCGACAATATGTTGAAAGGATAAATGAACAAAGGAAAAAAAAAGTTGAATGGATGAAATTAGTTTAATGAATTACCAACAACGAGTTTCGGCCAGGAGTTTGTTCATGTACGCATTGTATTCTATTCATTATTATTTTAGATATGAAATAAAATAATAATAATAATATATAGAAAATTGTAAAAATATTAAATATACAATTATTTCATATTTAAAATAATATATATTTTCTTCTATTTATTTTTTATTTCATATCTAAAATAATAATAAATAGAATACAATATGTGCATGAACAAACTCCTGGCCAAAACTCGTGTTGGTTCTTCATTAAACTAATTTTATCCATTCAACATTTTCTTTCCTTTATTTATTTATCCTTTCAACACACACACACACACACACACACATATATATATATAATATATATATATATGTGAAGAAAAAGTGGAAGTAAATCTGACAGTGCGTGACATTGTAAAAATTGAAAAAAAAAAAAACAAGTTTTATTTACGAACGATGCTTAATACGCCAACACTGCAGTGTTTTGGTCTGTTTTGGTTGACCTTCATCAGGGCTTTCATTGCTTTAAGAAAAAAATGGGTTATTAATGAAAACAAAATCTGCGAAATTCTGTTTTTGTTGTGTGGCTGCTTTTGAAACCAATGAAAGCCCAGATGAAGGTTTATCGAAACAGACTGAAACACCGCAGCCTAGGCTTAATAAACATCATTCGTTAATGAAACTTGTTTTTTAAATTTTTACAACATTACACACACAACACACACACACACATATATATATATATATTGTAATATTATGGATTTGGACTCATAACTTAAAGTTTCATGGTTATGCAATCATCAGATGAGTCAAATGGTTGAGATTTAAAAAAAAATTTTTTTTTATCTCAACCATTTGACTACTGGTTTTTAAGATGTCAACCATTTGACTCATCTGATGATTGCAATAACCATGAAACTTTAAGTTATGAGTCCAAATCCATAATATTACAATTGATTATAAATCTGCTCTGCTTTTATTAGCATTGAGCACCTTTTCATGCTAATACTTTTATCATTTTCCTCATTCATTCTCTATTCATTATATATACTAGCAAATATATGCACCCTCCGGGTGCAAGTATTTAAGTTTTAATGCAATAAAATATTGTTTTTAAATTAGAAGGCTAATGAAACTAAATAAGAATGCAGATAAAAAGATTTAAAACAGCGGAGTATAATCGAAAATAGAACAACTGAAAACTTATTCTCCATCACTCTCGTCTTTCTTATTATTTTTTTTTTATTTAAGTATTTAGTTAAAAGAGGAAGTAAAGAATAAAATGACAGTTATTTTTTCTTGTCAATGGATTTCATTTAAAATTCATTGAAGGAATTTTTGCTTATATTCATTAAAATAAAACCAAACATTAGAAATCAATAATACTAAGCATATATTTATCAAATTCGATTTTTTAATATCAATATGCAAATTAGCATTCACATTCACAATGTAAACCACTATTTTGTTGTATATATAAATATAATTGCATGTTGTTAGTATGTAGATATGGTTAACAGTATTAATAATGTAAAACGTTTTTATTAATAATTGAGGTTTAAATAAAAAATAAAATCATAGGGAATGTGATGTCAATAACTAAGGGAATTGTGAATTGAGTAGCGATATAGTTTCAGTTACAGACAGAAGAACACAAATCTCCATTATAATAAGATATATATAATATATATATATATATATGTAGAATTAAACAAAAGGCACATCTCCTGTTTAACAATTTTATTTTTGATCTTTTCTAATTTTCTGGCCAACTTTTTTTCACAACACCTAAAATTACATTCATGCCCCACTCTAATTACCGAAATATTCTAACGGAAAATACACACATTCTGCACAAAGAAAAAAATAAACAAAAACTCCAATAACTAGAAGCTTTATACGTAAACCAATACAAACCATCCTTAAACAAAATTAATTTCCAATACAGTACACACATTCTAAAATGCCTATAACACCTTTCTCACCAAAATCTTCTCCTTCCAGCCTCCACATTAAATTAATTTAAAAACCCAAAAAAAAAAACTGAAATACATCACCCCTGATGATGGCACTTCAAAGTGCCGAAAGTACTCGGGAACTGAACTTTGGTGGACTTATCCACCAATTCCCCCAAACATTAAAAAGTTGGCCAGAAAATTAGAAAAGATCAAAAATAAAATTGTTTAAACAGGAGATGTGCCTTTTGTTTAATTCTACATGTATAAATGAAAGAATGCTGCCCAAATACACACATATATATATGTAATATAAAGATTTTGAAGGCAATTTACAATGCAATATGTGTTGAATTTATTTAAATTTTTTTTTTTTTTTTCAAAACTAAATATTTTCGGAAGTAAAATTCCATCCTCAGAGTTATTGAAAGTACAAGGTGATTTTTTTTATAGTACTTATCCCACGGCGATATTGTAATCATCTGTTGTTTAAGAAGTTGAGGAACGCTGTATATTTGAAAATTTTTTTCCGTGATGTTAACTCGGCTCGGCTGCTCCGCGCGTGGAAATTGTTTGAAATTCTTTTTAATTTTTACTATAAATATCGCCTTGCTCGGCATAGTGAAATAAAGTTTGTTTCTTCATAGTATCTTTGAAGCATTGTGTGTATGTGTAATATAAATAGTTTTGAAAAAAAAAAAAAAAGTTAAATAAATTCAACACATATTGCATTGTAAATTGCCTTCAAAATCTTTATATTACACATACACACAATGCTTCAAAGATACTATGAAGAAACAAACTTTATATATATATATATGTTTTTGTGTGCGTGTATATGAATAACAAAAAGGCTGTAAGTGCTGCAAAGAATAAATATATTAAACATGGCAAAGATGGTCATTGAATATTTTTCATGCAATCAATTTTTAAAAAAAATTCACAAACGCAGAACACAATATTTTCTGGGGGACACATTTGTTCGCCTCTTTTATTTCAACATTTAAAAAATGATTTTATTCAAAATAACAAATGTCACGGGCGCTTTTTTTTAATTTTTTTATTATTATTATTATTATTATTATTATTAATTATTGAAGCCAACATGAACAAAAGGCCATAACAAACGAATATAAACATATAATTAGTAAAAATATATTAATATCTGCATGTTATACGTAATACGTATTGTGTGTTGAGATGAGGCTCATGTTTAGACTTAACGATATTTCTTATTTTATATAAGGTGTCTCCGAAAGAACAAAGTTTCAAAAATTTATCAAGAAAAAAGAAAAAAAAAACTTGGAAAAAACCCAGGACCATATGACCTTTAGGTACCCCTTTTGCGATCTCAATTCGTGGGGACATTTTTTCTATTTACACCGTCAAAATCCGGTTAATTGTTAGCAGACGATTTTTAGATTTTGTTTTAAATTATAAAACTAACCCTAACCCTAACCTTAACCCCTAACAAACAACCGGATTTTGACGGTTTAAAATGAGAAAAGTGTCCTTGTGAGTCGAGATCGCGAAAGGGTGCCTAAAGGTCATATGGTCCAAAAACAATTCAAAATATTGACACTCAAGATACACAGTTTGGTAGTGTTGGGTCAGTAAAATGTTTATTCCTGTATGTGGGGTTAAGTGAGGAAGAGGATTTATGTGATTGGATATACCAATCACGTGATGAGCAAAGAAGTTTTTGGTGCAAAATATCAATATCCAAAGACAGATTCCGGACCAGCTCTGACGAGGCAGCGACTTGAAATCCTCTCCAAGAAATCACCTAAGATACCAGATATCATCTCCAGCACGCCGGTAAGTCCTCAAACTTAACTCTGTACACAGGAAGGACTTTATATTGTTACTCATTGTTTATTTGTTCTTTAATAATTTTTTAGAATTAAACTAAGTTTTAAATTCCGTTATTTGTTGCTGTTAGTCTTAGAATTAAATGTTATACTAACACAATAATAGAAAAACACTTGAAACTGCAACTTATATTCGACTCCTCATTAGACACTATCCCAAGTGAGGTAATTTGCGAATGGAGCGGAGTGAAGGACGTGATCACAGATTACCGTAAGCAAAAATTTTCGATGGCTGGACACGTCGCAAGATTTCTCAGAAAATAATACTTACCCGATTTCGATCGGGGGGTCCAGTGGCTTCAGCCCTGTACCGTTGAAGTAATTAACAGCATTGGTCCCAGGGGACACCTGTCCACTTTATTTAAAGGGGCAGGGCTTCGTTTATTGCCCAGTGCCTGAGGTGCCCCTCTTGAATGCCTACGGAATCAACACATTCTTTGCACCCGCCATTCATGAGCTCCATTTCATGGGTGGTCCCACATTAATAGGGCCTTGCGCCTGACCCGAACGCATTGGTGCGCGGTGAATACTGGTAACGGGTGGACCCGTGTTATTGTCGAGTGTTATCCTAGGGACTGGAAACGACCACTGGGAAGACCTCCTCGACGATGGAAAGATGAAATTGTTATCATGGATAAGAAGAGCAAGATCAAGAACGTAGGGAAGTGCATTGTGGCTATTGATGTTGAAAACATCAACGGTCTGGCCAATAAAGGACGGCGAAGACGGCGAAGACGGCGGTAGACGCGCTACGGAAAGGCCACCTCTATACGCGATCGCATCCGTGAGGAATAGAACGAGTCCGATTCGAGCACGTTTGGCGCAAGTATCGTGAGCGCTTCGCCGAGAAAACGGTAACGATAAACAACGAGAGTTTCGATGTTCGTCACACGTCTTTTCTCGGCGCCCGTCGGTTTCGTTCGTTCGAGCGAGCCAGCGAGCAAACGAAGTTAACGAACGGTCGGGGAACGTGTAATCGGCCGGGAACTGCGTTGTTGACTTGTTGAGAGTTAAATAATAGCGTCGATCCCAGAGGGCTTTCCCCCCAGGCAATACCTGCCCCCTTGACTTAAAGGAGCAGGGCTGGGTTTATTGCCCAGCGCCTGAGGCGCCCCCTTGTGGGGGAATGCCGAAGAGATCGATGCAATTTTTGTTCTTTCCCACCCATGAGCTTCGGCTTGTGGGTGGGCCCACGTTGAGAGTTAAATAATAGCGTCGATCCCAGGGGCCTTTCCCCCCAGGCAATACCTGCCCCCTTGACTTAAAGGGGCAGGGCTGGGTTTATTGCCCAGCGCCTGAGGCGCCCCTTGTGGGGGAATGCCGAAGGGATCGATGCAATTTTTGTTCTTTCCCACCCATGAGCTTCGGCTTGTGGGTGGGCCACGTTAAAACGAGGCCTTGTGCCCAGCCCATACAAGTGGTGTATGAGGCAAATTCACCTCTCGGTACAGAATCATTTTTATGCATTTCAACAAAAATGTGCGTGCATTCTGATGTGGAATTTATAACTACTGGCTTGTCCTCGTTGTGGATTTTGTAGGGATTAAAAAAATACGAAAAACAACCAAAAAGCAAAACAAAAAACAACAAACTCCGATGGGGCCTTGTCCGGAAGAACCCTTTGCAACCCTTTGCGCATATCCAACAAAAAGGACTGACTCCCTACCCCAAAAAGGATACCTCGGTCATTCAGACTGAGGCCGTAATTGGGTGTAGTTGCTCCTATTAGCCAGGGAGATTTCCCTTATTACAGGCCACTATGACCTGTTCAATAAAGCCTGAGTTGTAAAACTACCTCTTGCCTTTGTCTCTTTCCTTTCCGTGCCTTTTCGTTCTTAAGTTCCATTTCAGCGTACCAGCCCACAAGAACAAAGAACCAGCTTTTATATGGGGACAAGATACTAGTTCAAATGAACTTAACTTAGTCCCATAACTTCTTTGAGCTTCCGATGTAAATAATACTATGTTCCAGTTGTTTTTATTTGGTTGGTTTCAGATACCGGTGGTGTCCCAAGCTTAATAAATCACCAATTATAGCCCAATCTAGCGTCTTGACTGTCAAGGGAAGTAACTCTGTCGAGTTAAACAATCCAGCGTCTGCAAACAGCCTTGTCTAGGATTTGAACTTGGGTCGACGAGTCCATTTTCCACGACTATAACCATTATGCCACGCGCCTCCATAGTCATTACTCCACGGGGAACCCTCCCCCTCTATAGTTTTGACATTCTGTCTGGCAGCAAAAACCTTAAAAATAAACTTCAAGTGTTTCTCTAGACAACTGTGCATTAGGGTAGGTCGATTTTTCACTTTTTAAAATATCAAATTGCCCATCTACGCGAAAGTTGTGTGTTAGTATACTGAATACTGATACAAAAAAAAAAAATACATCTTTTACTTGCACCATTGTTTGAGGAAATAGCATCAAAGATAGTCTACTAAAATGCACTAAAAATACTCGTCGCAAAATGTAGCCTTTAGAAAACCAGGATTTGTTTTTGCATTTTAGTAGACGATCTTTGATGCTATTTCCTCAAACAATGGTGCAAGTAAAAGATGTATTTTTTTTTTTTGTATCAGTATTCAGTATACTAACACACAACTTTCGCATAGATGGACAATTTGATATTTTTAAAAAGTGAAAAATCGACCTACCCTATTATAAGAGTCAATATCTTAAATTAATTTTTAAAATAAATATTTTTGAAATTGTTTATTTCTTTCGTCGTTAACACCTTTTTTTTTCTTTTTTTCTTTGTTTTTTAAAATATTTTTTTCTTTTTTAATATAAGACACAATTTATTACTGTGTATATTGTGGCAGGGATTGTTTTGTTTTTTTTTTAGAAGGAAAAAGAGAAAAATTCTTTGATAGTGAATTATTATTACACTTTAAGAATTCACAAAAAAATTAATTTTATAATTTCCCGTAACTAAGAGATATCCACTCTCTCTCCCTCCTCTCTCTCTCAATATCACTCACTGTATTTTAAATAAGCTATCTAAGTTTATTCTTTAAAAGGGAACTTTCAAAATATAGCCTTGTGTCAGACTTAACTTCATCAAAATAAAGATAGATCATTGTTACATTTTTAATGTGTTCGTTATTAAGGTATCTGTTAGGTTCAGACCTAACGAAAATAGAGTTGCTCCCCTTGATCAGTAGGGGGCTGAAGTGGGGGTTTCCGTCATGACACTTTTGGATTGGGGTTCGTACTGAGAGGACGCAGTTTATAGCTCGTGTGAGCTAGTTAAGTCACTTTTAGGGTAGAATCATTCTCTACCCGGTGTTAAATAAAACCTTATTAATTTTCCAACACCTATAACAATATAATACTATTTTAATATTTTTTGATATTATCACCGCAGGTATCTAATAAAAATTCTAGAATAACTTTTCATTACTTACCATTTTGTATCTTCAAAAGTTATTGTATATTTTCGTTATAAATACTAGCAAAAAAAAAAAAAAAAAAAACACACTCCGGGCGATGTAAAAATAGATTTTTTGAAACATATTGCCTGAGGGGTGGGAGTTAAAAATTCAATGTCAGCTAGTTTGTACCCTAAGTAAGTAAAATCATCAAATTCATTAAAGAATTAAAAAATAAAAGAATTGGAAATGTAAACTTTAAAATATGTATTAAAATAGAACAAACTATATATAGATATATAATACCAGTCATGTATTTATTAAAACTTGTTTTAAAAAACAATGAGGACTGTCTAATATTGCATGTTCAAATTTTTGAATGTATTTATTCTATGTTATGACGATTTTGGGTAATGTGACGTAAGCAGTGACGTAGTTTTTGTTACAGACAAATACCGGAAGCGAATCTCCATTATCAATAGATGTCATTAATTATTGAATTTCCTCTCATATTAACCCAGCTTATCTTAAAAGTAGACCCCAAATGTCGCGAGTGTAGGGATTACATTCCTTACTCGCCACGCTTATCCTATTTGACGCTAGGGGACACGAAAGGTAATTACCTCCCGCGTCTGCAAGTAGTACTTGGTGGCATGATCAACAGCATTATAAAATGGTTAGCAACCTAGGTTAGTTGATCATTATGAATGAGTTCGATTCTTACTAAGTGATTGACTTTGTGCTAAACTAAACTAAGCTTGGCGAATCCCCAATTGTAGCCCAATCTAGCGTCTCAACTGTCAAGGGAAGTAACTCTGTTGAGTTAAACAGTTCAGCGGTGTATTCGAAATTTAATTAGTGTGACATGCTTTTGTTGCCCAGATTGGTAGTGTTGGTGTTATAACAACATTTGTGCTTTATGTAAAAAAGTGAATATCAATCTAGAATAAAATTTGACAAAGAAAAAAAAAAAAAAAAAAAAAAAAAAAGAAAAAAGACAAGTTAAAATCGGCACTTTTAATTCAGGGGGTTATGTTCCCCCGGGGAGCAAATTTTACATCGAGGTAAGCAAGTAACTATTAAATAAATATGAATCAATATACGTAACTTTAAATAATGTTGTATTTATTGGCTAATATTGCAATGTTTCAATCTGTATAAAATAATAATAATGAAATTTATTGTGTACAGTGCTCAGGTGCACCACAACTCATCAAAGTCTCATGTCAAGTACACAGAATAATGTATTAGTGTCAGGAACATGAACAGTTTACAGTAATAATATACATGTATGTGTACAGTGCTCAGGTGCACCACAACTCATCAAAGTCTCATGTCAAGTACACAGAATAATGTATTAGTGTCAGGAACATGAACTGTTTACAGTAGTAATATGCATGTATGTGTACAGTGCTCAGGTGCACCACAACTCATCAAAGTCTCATGTCAAGTACACAGAATAATGTATTAGTGTCAGGAACATGAACAGTTTACAGTTGTAATATGCATGTATGTGTACAGTGCTCAGGTGCACCACAACTCATCAAAGTCTCATGTCAAGTACACAGAATAATGTATTAGTGTCAGGAACATGAACTGTTTACAGTAGTAATATGCATGTATGTGTACAGTGCTCAGGTGCACCACAACTCATCAAAGTCTCATGTCAAGTACACAGAATAATGTATTAGTGTCAGGAACATGAACTGTTTACAGTAGTAATATGCATGTATGTGTACAGTGCTCAGGTGCACCACAACTCATCAAAGTCTCATGTCAAGTACACAGAATAATGTATTAGTGTCAGGAACATGAACAGTTTACAGTAATAATATACATGTATGTGTACAGTGCTCAGGTGTACCACAACTCATCAAAGTCTCATGTCAAGTACACAGAATAATGTATTAGTGTCAGGAACATGAATAGCCTACAGTAATAATATGCATGTATGTGTACAGTGCTCAGGTGCACCACAACTCATCAAAGTCTCATGTCAAGTACACAGAATAATGTATTAGTGTCAGGAACATGAACAGTTTACAGTAGTAATATGCATGTATGTGTACAGTGCTCAGGTGCACCACAACTCATCAAAGTCTCATGTCAAGTACACAGAATAATGTATTAGTGTCAGGAACATGAACAGTTTACAGTAGTAATATGCATGTATGTGTACAGTGCTCAGGTGCACCACAACTCATCAAAGTCTCATGTCAAGTACACAGAATAATGTATTAGTGTCAGGAACATGAACTGTTTACAGTAGTAATATGCATGTATGTGTGCGCGTATGTGCATATGTATGTGGAGAGTGGCATCAGGTATAGTGTCGGCGGACCACAGGAAGCATGGAGGCTTTAAAAGATTCAGTGCCGATTTTTTATGAAACGAAGAAAATAGTTTTTTTGATAAATATGACCGATTTGTAAGGGAAATAACTCACTATTATGAATTCTATTAGAATTTTAAATACTAGCAAATATATGCACCCTCCGGGTGCAAGTATTTAAGTTTTTATGTAATAAAATATCGTATTAAATTAGAAAGGCTAATGAAACTAAATAAGAATGCATATAAAAAGATTTGAAACAGGAGGAGGGTATAATCGAAAAATGGAACAACTGAAACTTACTCTTCCATCACTCTCGTCTTTCATTTTTTTTTTTTCTAATTTAAGTATTTAGTTAAAAGAGGAAGTAAAGAATAAAATGAGTTATTTTTTCTTGTTAATGGATTTCATTTAAAATTTATTGAAGAGATTTTTGCTCATATACATTAAGATAAAACCAAACAATTAGAAATTAATAATACCAAGCACATATTTATTAAAATCACATTTTTAATATCAATATGCAAATTAACCTTCCCGTTCACACTGTAAACCGCTATTTTGTTGTATATATAAATACAATTGCATGTTATTAGTATGCAGATATGGTTAACAGTATTAATAATGTAAAACAATTTTATTAATAACTGAGGTTTAAATAAAAACAAAATCATGGAGAATGTGATGTCAATAACTAAGGGAATTATGACTTGAGTCGTACAGACAGAAAAACACACAATCTCCTTTATAATAAGATATTTGTTCTTAAAGTCCGTTATGAGTTATTTCCCTTACAAACTGGTCATATTCATCAAACACTATTTTCTTCGTTGCATAACGTCTCTGATGATGATGATCTTATACAGATTGAAATATTGTAATATCAGCCAATGAATAACACATTAATTAATAAAATCTGTGTGTTTTATTTAAATGTCTTCTCTGATATATGTAATTTTAGATAAATCAAACGAAATGAAAGTGCAATTATTTTTTATTTGGTATGTGTATAGAATGAATATCGATTATTTAGCACCATGAGTTTTTATTTGTTGTTATTATGCTGATCATTAATAAATTGTCTTGCAATGTAATAAAATATACATAGACGGCGATTATTTAACTAGTATAGGAAAAAATGCAGTACGAAGTGTATGGCTTTCCGTTGTATAGACTACACGTAATAATGTAAATGTTCCAGTTGACTGTGTACTCTAAATGTCCCATGTTACTGCACCCTCTAAATTAAATGTTCCAGTATACTGCATTGTCTGATTTAAATGTCCCTGTAGACTGCGTACTGTAAATTAAGTGTCCCAGTTGACTGCACTGTCTGATGTAAATGTCCCAGTTGACTGCGTACTCTAAATATCCCAGTTGACTGCGTACTCTAAATATCCCAGTTGACTGCATCCTCTAAATTAAATGTTCCAGTATACTGCACTGTCTGATGTAAATGTCCCAGTTGACTGCACTGTCTGATGTAAATGTCCCAGTTGACTGCATCCTCTAAATCAAATGTACCTGTATACTGCACTGTCTGATGTAAATGTTCCAGTTGACTGCATACTCTAAATGTCCCGGTTGACTGCGTACTCTAAATATCCCAGTTGACTGCGTACTCTAAATATCCCAGTTGACTGCGTACTCTAAATTAAATGTTCTAGTATACTGCACTGTCTGATGTAAATGTTCCAGTTGACTGCATACTCTAAATGTCCCGGTTGACTGCGTACTCTAAATATCCCAGTTGACTGCGTACTCTAAATGTCCAAGTTGACTGCGAATTCTAAATTAAATGTTCCAGTATACTGCACTGTCTGATGTAAATATCCCAGTTGACTGCGTACTCTAAATTAAATGTTCCAGTATACTGCACGGTATGGTGTAAATGTCCCAGTTGACTGCGTACTCTAAATGTCCCAGTTGACTGCATCCTCTAAATTAAATGTCACAGTATACTGCACTGTCTGATGTAAATGTCCCAGTTGACTGCGTACTCTAAATGTCCCAGTTGACTGGGTACTCTAAATTAAATGTACCAGTATACTGCACTGTCTGATGTAAATGTCCCAGTTGACTGTGTCCTCTAAATGTCCCAGTTGACTGCATCCTCTAAATTAAATGTCCCAGTATACTGCACTGTCTGATGTAAATGTCCCAGTTGACTGCGTACTCTAAATGTCCCAGTTGACTGCATACTCTAAATGTCCCAGTTGACTGCGAATTCTAAATTAAATGTCCCAGTATACTGCACTGTCTGATTTAAATGTCCCAGTTGACTGCGTACTCTAAATGTCCAGTTTGACTGCATCCTCTAAATTAAA
>CM042172.1:5000-82500 GCA_023376005.1 Doryteuthis pealeii
TAACAGAATATAGCGTAATTATTGGGTCCAGCAGAATTTGAGAATAAAAATAAAGCTGTGTGCGGACTGCTAGAGAAAGAGAGGAAAAGGAGGAGTGGACACACAACGGGTTTCCGGTAATTTGACCGAGGAATGACCCCGGAAGACGAATTGAAAGCTAAAAACCGGAAGTTCCGGGTGTTGACCGGAAGCGGAAGTGATGTGGTGACGAGGAACGAGCAAGAAGACAATCGTCCTCTTTTCGCTTTCAGCCGTAGCATGGTTCAGACGGGGCTGCTGGTCCCTAGTGAGGGACAGCGATATAGTTGGTACCATGTTAGAAGGTAGAGTAATTTAACAGTGTCCTCTCTCTCTTTCTCTCTGTCTTTCCTTCTCTCCGAAACAGAGCCCACGACACAAGTCTGAAAATAAATACTAAGCTCCTTGTGACTATATAACTTATGTGTCTGTTTTGCCTTCTTTATCTACAGTGACGACCGCTACTTAAACTTGAGTTGGCTACGTATATCATTCCGGAGATTGCCACAAAGACACTTTGGTACTTTGTTATACTACAAATACATTTTTAGTGCCATGCATTTGGAAGGACGGTGACAAGCCCCGCCATGTAACAAGATACTACCACTTCGGGTTAAAATGAACCTGGGAGCAATGGTGATGAAGGGGTGCTCCACATTCCCCAAACCTCCAGAACTGGAACCTCATCATCAGATAGAGTTTAACGTCATTCCCAGGACATGAAGACCCTCAGCCATCACCTTCTAGCACCCACATGATAAAAAAAAGTGTTGGGGCTTGCCATAAGGGCAATAGGGTTGGGACAATCATATAGGTGCTAGGGCTTGACATGTCCAACCGATTGATCAGAGGGAGTCTCACTGACCGCCCGTCTAGCCTAGGTAAGGGCCTATGTGGAATGTTCCTTAGGACCACTTGAATTAATGATAACACTGTTGATAATGCATCTCATTCCCTTTCAAAATTTGGTTCAGGACCACCCTCGGTGGCAGCTGGCTCTCCGTAGCGGACTATTCATGTCTGAAGTCAGCCTGGCACAACACCAAAAAGCAGAGAGGTCCAGAAGAATGTGACAGCAACAGAGCACTGGCACATCAACATCTTCAGGGACAGCCTTCACATGCGACATCTGTGGTCGGGGCTGTTTTTCGAACATTGGACTTTACAGTCACAGAAGGCGCTGTAACTTCAAGGGGACGAGAAATATATAGTCTTCTGAGACTGTAATGCTGATGTATATATATACACAAGAAGTATCGACAAGAATACTCAAACATATACCAACAGATAAGATATGTACTTATTGTTCTCTGAACAAGTAGTATGTGAAAGGGCTACAAAAATGGAAAAATACCAACTTAAGATTAATGATGCTGCATGTGTTGTATACTCTTCTTTTTACTTTCTTACTTCTATTTTTCTTCTGTTCATTTTTGATATTTTACGTTCTTCTTCTAGCATCTGGACTTCGTCTTGGGGACTTCGTGTCTGGTCTTCCATTGGGGATTTCTCTTTATTAGAAGCCCTGTGTCATTGGTAGTTTTTAGATAATAACACAATACTTCGATTTACTTAGCTCATATTTTATTTCGAAATCCCCACCAGACTACCTGCGCAGATTGAGTCGACAGCGTACATAACACGACTGACCACCGTCGTGGTTTTGCCGATACTAACTAAAATCTCTTTCTAATCTAAACCGGAAGAGGGTCTTCTCCACTGATTCTCACGGTATCCACCGGAAGGAGGATCTGGACTGAGGTCAAGCCTTGTCATTCAATCCTTCAAGGCCGCCGGCTGAACTTATAACAGCCATTTTGGTTTCTACACTACTGTACATAAGTATTAGGAATCTAATAATTATGTAACACATGGAGGACCTCCAAGGGGCAGTGATTAATACATCTGATTGGGGGGATAAAGTGTCATCGATTGGGGGGGGGATAGAGTGTCAAGAAGTATTGAAAAGAATACACAAACATGTCCCAACAGATAAAATATTTACATATTATTTTATTTTGGGGAGAATATGTGCTTAATTGAAGTCGTACCTAATTTTGAAAGTTAATTAATAAATAATTAATTAATTAGGCGGGCATACCTATTTAAATGTAAGGCTAAACAAATCGAGAAAAATTTAAGAGTATTTACGGATTCGAAGGAGCCCTTATTTCTCCGTAGTTGAAGGCAAATTGTCGGACAAAGAAGGAACAACACAAAAGTAAATGCAGACACCTGTATTGACATAAGATTACATAAATTGTTGCAAATTTAATGGTATTTGCTACAAGACTTATCTGTGGAGGGATTTCTTGTAGTACTGGAGATAACACAGTTTTCTTCTCGTCGGTGGGAAATGTAGTTAAGACGCTTCGTCTCGGTATTTGTTCTTCTTTTGGTCAGTGTGCGGTTGTACCAGCCTTTCTGTAGTATGCTGATACGATGACTTAGACGGAATCTGGTTGTAAGGTTTTGTGATAAATAGCCCTGTTTTGGGGCTAAGTGAGAGAGCGTTTCTTTTGACGTCTCTCTCTAGTAATGGTTCCCTGATAAGTGACGTTTTGGTATTTGGCGCCAACATACGCGGTTGGCATTCGACCCCTGGCGGCAGGGGGAGATAATTTGTTATGGAATTTCCAACAAGTTTTAATGATATGAAAAACAAATGTTTTAAAATTTTAATAAGATAGTTTGTTTTCTGTACATCATAAATTTTCACTTAGCCATTTTTGGGGCGAATTTAATAATTTAAAATGTATTAAAAATAAATTACAGATGTAATATTTTTTTTTTTTTATTTTTATTTTTTTTACTGATGCTCATTATGTTACTTCTTTTTGACTTAAAGAAAAAAATTTGACCTTAAATAATTAATCTAAGTAATTTTAATTCGTTTTTAAAATGAAAATGAGCGTGCAAATTGGGGGTATCTACACTAACATCTGTTCGGTAAACTAAATTATGCCCCTGAATTCACAGTCTACCTTAAAGTTGTTGCATAGTGATTCAGTTATACACTTTTTTTTTTTTTTTTTTAGTGTTTTTATTTTAAGGGAATTGAGATTATAAACTCATCAAATCCTATACTGAAATAAATAAAATGAAAATTACAATTTGCTGGTAAATTTGCCGAGTATTTCATATTCCACTCTCTTCTGTCCAGTAGACTAGATAAAAGTTTACGCTCCTGAATTCACAGTCTACCCAAAAAAGATTTTTTCCCTAAAATCTCAATCCATTGCGTAGTGATTCAGTTATACACTTTTTTGACCTTAGCGTTGTTTTTTTTTAAGGGAATTGAGATTATAAATCTATCAAGTCCTATACTGAAATTAATAAACTGAAAATTACAATTCGTTGGTAATTTTGCCAAATATTTTATATTCCACTAACATCTGTCCGCTAGACTATGGTAAAAATTTACACCCCTGAATTCACAGTCTACCCAAAAAAGATTTTGGTAATTTATGAGGAAGTGCGTCCTGGTCTCCTGCCTCAAAAATTGCTACCCGGTGACTATTAAAATAACGACCCAACTCAGTCTATTCAAAACTATCCATCTTCATATCTATCTATCTATCTCAATTTGTTCATATTTATCTATATTACTTTAAATACTAAGATTTTTTTTATTCATGTTTGTTTAATGTCTTGTTTTTAGTTTAAATAAACAAGAATTACGACAAAAAAAGATGCGACCCTCTCCCCAAATACATTTACTTGTCGAAAAATATCTATCTCCATTTGTTCATATCTATCTATATTATTTTGTTTGTTTATCTATCTATCTATCTCAGTCTATTCCAAACTATATATCCATCTTCATATCTAAACAAGAATTACGACAAATTTATGATAAATAAACAAGAATTACGATGAGCTGGGTTGTTATTTTGATAGTCACCGGGTAGCAATTTTTGAGGCAGGAGACCGGGACGCACTTCCTCATAAATTACCAAGATTTTTTTCCTAAAATCTCAATCCATTGCATAGTGATTCAGTTATACATTTTTCTGGCCTCAGTGTTGTTTTTTTGTTATTTTTGTGTTTTTTTTAAGGGAATTGAGATTATAAACTTATCAAATCCTATACTGAAATAAATAAACTGAAAATGTTGCCGAGTATTTCATATTCCACTAACATCTGTCCAGTATACTATGATACAAATTTACGGCCGTAAATTCACAGTCTACCCCAAAAAGATTTTTTTTCCTAAAATCTCAGTCCATATAATTTTAAGTGTAGAGGACAAGAAAGATAAATAGTTATATCAGCCTTCCATCCGTTTTTCTTTTTGTTTCCTGTGGTTTATTCTATAGAGACCAGTCACACTTAACTGAATTAGAGTAAGTTGTCTGCATGGACAGATATTCAGGCCAATACCATCAGAGAATCTAGATTCCCACCTTCGACATATAAGAGACTCCTAACCAGTTACATTACCTACGTGAGGGAGTAATAAAGCTATTTTTATTTGTTAGGTGACACAGTTACTTCGTTTTGGTCACTCGAAAGAGGGATAAACAGGTAAGTTGGTATTGTTTATTGTACTAAAAACGAAATCTACTTAGTAACAGTTCGGAGGTAAGTTGTGATGTAGCTGTGATTTTTACTGACGTTATTTAAAAAAAGAAGAAAAAAAAAGTTTGGTTGTTTTTATTATTTTAACTTATTTTTTTCCTTTTGTTAAAAGAAAAAGAGAAGAAAGATTGTTTCTTTTTTCATTTCTACTTGATTTAACAAAAAAAATTAACCGGTTTGATGTTATAATACATTTTTTTTAGACTCATTATTTTTAGCATTTTAAAAACAACAACGTGTTGATTATTTTTCTTGTTGAAAAAAAAAAGGGGGAAAATAAACCCCTATTGGATTTAGGAGTCTGATTAAGTCAACTAGTTTATATTTGAAGAATTATAAAGAAAAAAAGGGTGTTTGTTTAGTTTGGGTAATGTACAAAATAAATAATAAAAAAAAACAAACTATTATATGTATCTATTTAATTCACTATTATTCCGATAAAAAGAGTTAATTCAGTCATTTGCTTCTTTTTACGTTTTTTTTAAACCACGTCTTCAACTCCATAATTCACCCACCCGCTTTATTTCTTTAGTCTTTCCATCTTTCAACTTCTGAAAAGATGGTGACTTACGGCCGATTGTTGATATTGTTTTTTTAAATTTTTTAATTTATTTAACAATAACTTTTCAGTAGAAAGAAAAAAAAAACTTTTATCGGGATAGGGAATTTAAGTATTCTCTCTATATTTTTCCGTATATTACGGTAGAAATAACGGATTTTTAAAAAATCATGCTATTCTGTACATTAAAATACCATTATTTCTTTTATTGACTTTCTTATTAAGTGGTGACTTACGGCCGAGTGTTGATATATTTAAAAAAAATTATTTAACAATAACGTTTCAGTAAAAAAAAAACAACAAAAACATAAAGAATAAATAACAAATAGTCTTATAATCGGGATAGGGAATAATTATGATATAACGATTATTTTATCGTCTCCGTGTCTATCTGGTGTGGTGTAATGGTTAACAAGCCAACATTTGTGAGTTTGATTCTCACTGAGTGTTTTGTTCTAACCTCTTGCCCAACTAAGCTGAGTAATTATATAAGTATTTTCTCTCTCTATCCCCACCCCCGTACATTGCAGTAGAAATAACGAATTTTTAGTTGTGCTATTCTGTACATAACATTAAAACACAATTATTTACTTTTATCGACTATAAAAATCATTTTCTTCTTCTCAAATATCATTTTCTAAACTGTAAACATAGTTTTTAAACCTCGCTAATCTTTTTATTTATTTTTTTTGTCAATTTTATTTTATTTATTTTTAATTTTTAAGCTCATAATCGAATTAAAACTGTTTAAAATAATCTACTTATCTTATCTACATTTAGAATTACAATTGATATACATTCCCCAAATTTAAAAAAAACAAAAAACTTCCTATCCGAAAAAATCGGACAAGAAAAAAAAATCATAAATGAAAACATTTTATTTAAAGAAGTGTTATAAGAAATTTATCATACTTATATATTAATTGTATAGTAAACTAGAATAATATTGGAAAAAAACTTAGTTGTTTCTATATTTCCACGTCAATGTAAATCGTTTTTTTTTTCTTATCGTAACTTTCGCCGGTGTAGACCGAAAAAAAGTTCCTTTTCATATTTCTTTCCTGCTGACACTTCTCTCTTTCGTCTTGGTTTGTTTGTTTGTTTGAGATTTAAAAAATCACCACCATGTCAAGGTAACTAAATTATTTTTTGATTGTTTGATAATTCAATTGGAGATTTTGATTTTTAAATTCCCGTTGAAACGATCGGTTTGTACTCATTTTATTTTATTGCGTATTGATTCCGTTTCTTTCTCATCGTTTTTTTTAAAATTTTGTACTTTACTCTATATAACTAATATTTATTATTTATTTTCTTCTAAGCAATTGCTGATATCACGATCGGTTTGTTGATAATAATAATAATAATATTTTTTCTGCTAGTATATTATTATAGCTGAGACTTGTCAGCTGTTTCTTACATTTAAAACATTTATCTTATTTCCACTGAATAATATATATTTCAACAATTCATCCAACTTTGCCTTAAAAGAGTTCAAAGATGAAGCGTGTTTGTTAAGTATTTATTATTTTATTATTATTATTATTAAGATATATTTTTTTTATTAATATTTATTAGAATTTATTTAGAATTATTGAAAAAATTATTTTTCTATTGTTATTTTTCTATTATTGATATTTTATTATTATTATTATTGTTATTATTTTATCATTATTATTATCATTAATAATAATTATAAAAAATAATTTAAAAAATAATATTAAGATATTTTTTTTAACCTTTGAGCAGACAAGAAGAAAAAACACCCTTTTCCTTTTTACTGGTGACTCTAACTAAATGAATGAATATAACGTTAAATACCCTTTAATTTTATTTCTTTTTTAAAAGTTTTTTTACTTAAAAAAAAAAATATTCCTATTATTCTGCAACATGTGGTGTGAAATCAATCAGTGTTGTTCGTTCCAGTAATCCATTTTAGAAATGCGGTAAAATGAACTTTTTTTTTTTTTTTCGACCTTATTTTTCCGTTGCGAGTATCATTGGGGAACGAGAAAAGTTTTAATAAACGGAACAATATATATCTGGCCCATTTATTAAAACTTTTCTCATTCCCCAATGATACCCGCATCGGAAAAATAAGATCGAAAAAGAAAAAAAGAAAAAGTTCGGCTTACCCTTTGACTTTAACGCACTTTTAAACTGGACTAGAAAGTTTAAGTTAAAAAATGTAACCTTTTTAAAATTGATTTTTTTAATATAAAAAAAAAAAAAAAAAGTTTGTTAATGTAATGTTTTAAAAACACAACACTATATTGTTATGTGTATATAACAATAAAGATGAGGATAGCAGTCCCAGAAATTCAAATAATACAAATTATCAAACCTCATCTAAAAAAGATTAAAAAAAACAAAACAAAACAAAAACCCCTTTTAAAATTTTTACTTTTAAAAATAAATTTAAACTTAACACATTTACTTAACGAACTTTCTTTATGGCTTGAATTTTATTTATCTATTTATTTATTTATTTATTACACAACGACTAAAATGTAATCAAGAAGTTATGTTTTTAAATTTAATTAAGAAATGAAATATTTCCTATTGATTTTTTTTTCAATATTAAATCATAAACAAATCGAAATAGTTACACCTCCCTCCTAAAAAAAAGCAACACTTTTATTACCACAAAATCTGTAGTAAACAAACAGAAATACATCTCTATTTTAGGGATAGAAAAAAAAAACTTTTTCGATCGAAGTAGATTTTTGTTCCTATTTTATTAATACTTTCAAAAAGAACTCCTGAGAATTGTGTAATTTTATATACCCCCTATTAATACGTTTTTGGGGTACCTAATTGGATAAAGTACACGTGTACCGGTGTCAATGTTCGTTTGTAAACTTTTTATTACTTACACCCACATGAAGTTGATTATTTAACAGTTAAGTAATCCATTTCGAGTAGGTGTAAATAAAGCTAAAAAAAAAAAAAAAAATCAGCTGATGAAATTAGTCTTAACTTATTTCATAACTTAAAAATATAAACAAATAATAGAAAAAATATAATATAAATATAATATAAAAACATAATTAATGTAATCAATCATAATATAAAATATATAAAAGATATAACATAAAAAGTAAAATATAATATGAAATATAGAAATAATAATAAAAAAAATAATTTAAATATAATTTAAATTAATTTAAATATAAAATATAATATAAAAGGGTAATTAATTAATTATCGAAATGAGTAAAAAAGAAATCTCCAAAAAATTAATTATTTATTATTTTTTTACATTTTATTTTTCGATTTTCGGTACTTATATTCTCATAGAAGCGCAACCGTAAAATTTTTTTGTACAATATATAACCAACTTGAAAAACATTTTACGCCCCTAACATAAGGGGGGTCAAAATTAAGTGACCTGAAAAAAATGAGAAAGTTTTGAAATAAAATAAATAATGCATTATAAAGATCATTTATTGATACATAAACACTGAAAATTTCATTAAAATCCGATAATTTCCTGATTTTTGGTAAATTATTTTCTGTAGGGGGGCTAAAGTCATTTTGTCAAAAACGAATTTTAGGCTCAGTTTGCCAGTCCCTATAAAAGGCTGAACTTGCAAATCGGTCGGAAAATTAAAACATATTACAGATGACCCAGAAAAAACAGAACCCAAATTATTTGTTTATTTTCCCATTAAAACTAACCCTAACTCTAACCCTAAACCCCATCTAGTTTAAAATTAATAGTTTTATTACAAAATTGGTGGATTCTGCTTTTTTTCTGGGTCACCCTGCATACATAGTAACCCAGAAAAAACAGAACCCAAATTATTTATTTATTTTCCCATTAAACTAACCCTAACCCATAACCTACCCACCCTAGTTAAAATTAATAGTTTTATTACAAAATCTATGGGTTCTGTTTTTTTCTGGGTCACCCTAATTTTCCGACCGATTTGCATGTTTAGTCACATAAGATATAGAAATAATATAAGATATAAAGATAATATAAAAAATTATGTTAATATAGAATATAATATAAAATATAACAAAAAAGTCTTAACGAATTTCATAACATAAAAAAAAATCATAACATAAAAAAAATCAACTTCTGAAATTAGTCTTAACTAATTTCATACATAATATAAGTTTACTATTAATTGTCATAGGGAGATAATATGTAATTTTTCTGTCCGGATTTCTACCTTAAAATTTGTATATCTGTTGTATATAAAACGGATAGGTTTATTTATTTTTTAAGATAACGATGTAATTTTTCCCAATCGGATAATTTGATCTTTGATTATTTAACTGTTTAACTTTGAAACAACTCTGTAGGATCGTTACTTTTTTTTTGCGAGATTTAAAAAAAAACAAAGTTAAAAAATATTTACTTTAGGTTATTGAAGATGGCCTGAATTGATCACGTGACTGGAGTTTGGTTCTCTCTAAAGTTTACTTATTTTAAGAATTAGTCAAGTATGACGACATGAAGTCTATTAAAAGTAATATTCTCACAATACTCGTTAACTAACAATTGTTACACGCAGCATTCACCGTAAAAAAAGCCGGTTGTCAAAAATCACAACAAAAATAAAAATCGATTTATTTTTTTACAATAGGTGTGTGACATAACGTGTGAAAGATCAATAGTAAACAATTGTCTATATTCTTTGCAGTGGTGCTGGGGGGATCAACTTCTGCTTCACTGGTCCCATAGTCTGGTTTGATCGTGGGGTGGGGCACTACTTATCTTGGGTAGGAATAAGCTAGGTACTAGCATTAAAATAGTCTGCTACGAGTTTTAAGGGCGAATTAAAAATAATTGAATCTATTATTTAAGGTCAAACTTTTGTCTAAATCGATAAGTAGTAACATAATGACCATCATTAAAAAAGAAAAAATATCATTACATATGCAGTTTATTTTTAATACATTTAAAACGATTTGTTTTGGTCAATTTCGACGCGATCCGCCATTCTGTCTATTTTTCAATGATTTTATGCACTTGTTTATAATTTTAATGTAACATTCGCGATTGCAAAAAAAAAAAAAAAATTACCAAAAATCAGTTAATTGTCCAATTTTAATGAAATTTTCAGTATTGATTTAACAATTAATGAATTTTATAATGCATCAATTATTCTATTTCAAAACTTTAATTTAGTATTTTTTGCTATGAAAAATTAATATATAAAATTCATTTAAAATGTGAAAAGCCTGATGTTCAGTTTAAAATGTTATATTTTTAGATTCTAGAAATAGATATCTACTTAATGCAAACCTTATTTTTTTAGATGAAAGTAATAAGTTTTGAAGAAAAACTCGATTGAAAATGTACCCCCCCCCTTTTTAAGCAGAAAAATATCAATGTATAATTTTTTCTTTTATAAGATAATAGCCAATTAAATAATTATTGAAATGAGCAAAAAAGAAATCTCCAAACATTTAATTATTCATTATTTTTTTACATTTTATTTTTCAATTTTCGGTACTTATTTTCTCATAGAAAAGCCACCGTAAAAAAAATTTTTTTGTTTCTATTCATAACTTCGGTCTTTTATCTCATTATTTATACTGTAATTAGTACAGTATAAGACCAACTCGAAAAAATGTTACAACCCCAAAATTAAGTGACCTGAAAAAAATGAGAAAGTTTTGAAATAAAATAAATAATGCATTATAAAGATCATTGATTGATAAATAAACACTGAAAATTTCATTAAAATCCGATAATTTCCTGATTTGTAGTAAATTGTTTTCTGTAGGGGGGGCTAAAGTCATTTTGTCAAAAACGCATTTTAGGCTCATTCAGCCAGTGCCTAGAATAAGCACAATCCCTCTCCAGGTCTTCAACTGGTTTAAATTCAGTTTTTTTTTCCTTGTTTTGTTGCCATATCAGGGTTAACCCTTTTGTGTTATAATAAACTAGAAGTGGCTACCCGGCGTCACCTGGATAGAGGGATTTAAAAAGAAGGCAGTTTCGCAGATCCATTATTATTGAATCGCGAGTTGGATCCTCGCAGGATGCCCTGTTAAATCTCTGTGTTAAAAAAAAAATAAAAAAAAAAAGAACTTGCGTTGATCCAGACACTCTGAAGAGAAAATTAATGTCTGCTATTTTAAAAATACTAAATACAAAAAGAAAAAAAAATTCTATGCTGTTATCATTTAAATTTCATTTTTTAATTATCTTCACGAACATAAATCAAATCTTCATTATTTTTGTTCAAAAACCAAGATCTGGTGATAGTGAATGTGTATATACATTTACTTTGTCATTAATTATTTTATTTTCATAGTTTCCTCCGGACATACATACACAGAAACTGCCCTTTGTATATGTACTAGCATCGGCTACCCAGCATCGCCTGGGTAGAGGGGGATTTTTAAGTTAATCCCACAGATCCATTATTACTGAATCGTGAGTTGAATCCTCGTGAGATGCTCCATTTAAATCCCTATGTAAAAAAAAATAGACTTTGCATTGATCCAGCTACTCTGAAAAGAAATCTTAATGTCTACTCTCTAAAATATTAAATGAAAAGAAAAAATCCATGCTGTTATCATTTAAATTTAATTTTTAATTATCTTCACAAACATAAATCAAATCTTCATTATTTTTGTTCAAAAACCAAGATCTGGTGATAGTGAATGTGTATATACATTTACTTTGTCATTAATTGTTTTATTTTCATAGTTTCCACCGGACATACATGCACACAAACTGCCCTTTATTTATGTATAGATATAGATGGATAGAAAATCCGTTGGGTTGGACAACCGGATCTCTCCACCGAAATCTACCAAAATCCCCTGACCAAGTCCTTGCCACTTGCAACAATCTTTTCTAGCAGTCCTTTGCCAAAGCTCACTCGCCTCTTCTTCCTTGTTGTATGTCAGTGCCCTCGTCAGCAAGACTGGAACGCAACTCCCCGGTGTGTTAAGACAGGCCTTAAATAATCATTCACTGCCCTGATTAAAATATCACATCCAGGTCAATCGCGCAGTGTAGTAATTTGCATGCGTACCAACGAGGTAGTCCGATGTCAAGTCAGGACTCACGATCAGGAGGATGTGAGTTCAATCTCCCTAATCGCCTGCTACACTCCCCCCTGATCTCATTTTGCACGCCAGACATCTGAAATAGACTATAATGCTAAATCTCTAAGTCTTTTGTTATTTCTTTACTTATATATTTGCTCTGTGACTCTAACATTAAGAGCACAAATTGAGCTCTCAAACTGCGACAGGTTTTTTAAATAAAACTCTTGTGTCGTAAGGAAGATTTCTTCTCTGGACTTTTGGATTATATATATATATATATATATATATATATTTATTTACCAGCCCCACTACATGAGCAGGACATGACACAAGGTCAATTTCTTAAGCAGAGTTTAACAGGTCTCAATTCAGAGTTTTCCTTCTCTTAGACTGGTTACCTAGCCAAGGTTAAAGAGCCCAGTCTGTCCTACTATTTACCTATAACTGGAGGGAGAGTATTTGGATGCACACCTTTCCCAAGGGTATTAGTGCTATGAGAAATGCAAGCATTGTTCAGGATTTTAACTCTAGTCGACAAGTCCATTTCCTATGACTTTAACCATTATACCATGTGTCTCCATTTTCATCAGATAGGTGCTAGAAAGTGGTGGCTGAGGGTCAACCACCATTTTATTAATAAATTTTGTCTGAATTTTGTGATGAGACTTGATGTGTATTATTTTTAATTTTTTAAAATTTATTTTTTTGACTGTTGTCCTCATTTTTATTGTGGTATGTAACCCCTCCCCACCCAAAATTTTTTTTTCGGATGCTGTATCCTCCAGTCTTTTTCAAGTATTCCCTGTCTATCCAAGTTAAGCAATGACCCAACTGTTAAACCATTCAAAATGATTTCCCAGGTTCGGTCATTGCTATTTTTGAATACACAGGGAACACCTGAGGAAGACCAGAGGATACAGCAGCCGAAACGTGTTTTTACATACCGCAATAAAGTTGAAGATAACTCTCTGAAAAATCAAAATAATGCATGAATTAATTTCTTCTAATTTATTAATACACATGAAGTTAAGGAAAATTTTTCTATGAATATTAATACACAGGATTTGAGCTCGGATCACCAATTCTATCTGGCCTGTCGGTTGGGGGCGTTAGAATGCACTAACTGCACCACTGCACTGTGATGCTTAAGGATAGAACCCAGGTGGATGAACAGTCCATGACTTGCAATATTCCATTTAGACCCTTACTTAGGCTAGACGGGCGGTTGGAGAGGCCCCCCTCTGTTCAATCGGCTGGTCATGTCAAGCCCTAGCACCTATATAATTGCCTCAACCCTATTGCCTTTATGGCAAGCCCCAACCCTTTTTATCATATGGGTGCTAGAAGGCAGTGGCTGAGGGTCTACATGTCCTAGGAATGACGTTAAACTCTATCTGGTGGTGAGGTCCCAGTTCTGGGGAATGTGGAGCACCCCTTCATCACTATTGCTCCCTGGTCCACGGTGACCCGGAGTGGTAGTACCTGTTAGGGTCCCATCTATGGGTCGAATAGAAAAACATGAGTTTATAAACGAAATTGTATTATGCATTAAGAATGAATTTATTTCACAACTTTATCGGCATTAAATGACCCACTGAGGTTGATATGCCGTAAAACAAAACAAAACCTAACCTAACCTAACCTAACCTATGTTTGAGAACAACATGATAGTATTAGAAATCAGCAACAGCAAATAATTATTTATTAAACCCAGTACTGTTAAAATCATTATGCAAATTAGTCCTACCATATAGTATGTAAATCTTTATTTCTTAGTGATATATAACACATATTTCAGGATTTTAAATGCATTAATGATAGTGGCAGTTTTGGGGCAAATCTAACTCAGTTTGACTTTAATAGAGACATCGTTAATAAATAAGATACTAATCAAGATTAAATAATGACTATTTCATAATCCTTGAGAATATAACTTAAATAACTAAGGAAATTGTGAAATCAGTGGTGACATAGTTTAAGTTACAGACAGTTACATAATCTCCATTATGATAAGATTTTTTTGTTGTTATGGTAACATAAACCTTGCTGATTTTGATATATATATATATATATATATATATGTGAGAATGGAAAATGAATCCGACAATATGAGGAAAAAATGAGTAAAGAAAAGAAAATTTTATCGATATAACTTTTAATCGATATCACTTACACATGTGTTTCGGTCTGTTTATCAAAATGTATACGGATTTACGTTATTGTTATTATTATTAAAATAATCAGATGGAGTTGAAATGATGATGATAATAACAATAGGAAAAATGCATAAAATGTTCCGTACACAGATTTTGCCGACCTTTTAATAATAATAATAACGTAAATCCGTATACATTTTGATAAACAGACCGAAACACATGTGTAAGTGATATCGATTAAAAGTAATATCGATAAAATTCATTTTTATCCATCTACATTTCTTTTCTTTACTCATTTTTTCCTCATATATATATATATATATATATATATACCTCATCTTTCTAAAATAATTTTTCTAATTAGTAAAGCCTGATAGTTGCTTCCATATGTTACATCCTCCCTCCTACGGTGAACAGATTGCGTAAATACCTACTCTCTTTGAAATTGAATAGTGTTAATACACTTAATGACCGTATATCTTTAGTCTTTTCTTCTCGAAACTACTAAGGTGTAGAGTTATGGATGACGTTAGAAAGTTAATTTTAGAAAATCTCTCTCTCTCTCTCTCTCTCTCTCTATCTATCTATCTATATATATATATATATATATATATATATATATATATGTGTATTTAGGCAGCATTTTTTCTTTTAAACAGGTTTCATTGAATTGAACAGACAATTCCTGTCTGACAAGTCTTTCGTCGATCCGTTCTAATCTTCGGGCCATCCTTCTGGTGTCAGGGTGGAACTGGTATACCAGTCCACCGAATGTTTCGTCACTAGCGCTTTCGGCAATGCGCTTTGCCATCCTCAGGTGGAAACGATGGAATAGTTTTCATGTCTCGTTTTTAACGAGAACGAGTAGAAGCAAGGAATTAGTGGGAGGTAATATCAATTGGTAGTGGGAGGTTTTTGGAATGGTAGTAGTTTGAACAAAGCAGTGGTGATTTTTTGGAGGGGGGGGGCACAGGTTGTGTTAAGGGGGGGGGAATAATGGAAGTAATGTAGGCAGAAAATTATAACCCCTCCGCACGAGCAGGATGTGACACAAGGTCAATTTCTTAAGCGGAGTTCAACAGGTTTGAATTCAGAGTTTTCCTTTTCCTAGACCGGTTGCCTAACCAAGGTTAAAGAGCCCAGTGTGCCCTACTATTTATCCATAGCTGGAGGGAGAGTAGAATTCATATGTTTCCCAAGGGTATTAGCGCTAAGTGAAATGCAATTACCACATCCAGGATTTGAACTCGGGGCGACGAGTCCATTTCCCATGACTTTAACCATTACACCACGCGCTAATCTATATTTATATATTTACCAATCCCTCTGCACAAATAGGATGTGGCACAAGGTCGGTTTCATAAGCGGAGTTTAACAGGTTTGAATTCAGAGTTTTCTTACTTCTAGACTGGTTGCTTAACAAAGTTTAAAAAGCCCAGTCTGCCCTACTATTTACTCATAGCTGCAGGGAGAATAGTTGGATTTATACCTTTCCCAAGAGTATTAGCACTATGTCTGGGATTGAACTCATCTTGCCATATCCATTTTTTACGATGGTAACCATTGCACCACGTACCCCCCCCTCTCTCTATATATATATATATATATATATATCTATATCTATATCTATATTTATTTATTTATTTATTTATAATTAATAATACAATTGAAAAGTCGGTCCTACCATTGGTTTCTGAATAACACTTTTTCAGTGTTATTCGTTGTCAGAGGCATTGACTTTTTCTTTTATTTAATATATATATATATATATATATATATATAAAGATTCTGTATGTACAATGACCGAGCGCACATTCTTTTATAAAGGAAAATTGGTAGACACCAGCAAAGACCAAAGTTCAATAAAAATCCACACCCTATTTTTATCCGAGAGGGTTAAAAAATTTTTACTTCTTATTTTCCATACATGAATATGTATGTATGCATATATATATATATATATATATAATGTAGTATATTATGAAAAAACACAGGTTTAAATGGGTTAAGTGGTAAGTTTATTGGCCGACGCTGCAGTGTTTCGATCTATTAATTAGATCATCTTCAGGGCATTTGTTGGTATATGGAAGATGATAAGAAATTATTTATCACAGAATAACGAGAAAAGCGAGTGGTAGTTGTTATTCAGTCAGTTTAAATTTTTTTTGAGGTTTGAAAAAAGGGACGGTTTTGAAATATGACGTCAAATATTCTATTTTACGGCGTGGGTATGGGACGGTGTATGTGTGTGTGTATCGAAAGGAAACATTGTGCATTTTTTAGGTGTGTGTGTGTGTGTGTGTGCATATATATATATATATATATATATATTAGTTATTTACTATGCTTAGCTTAGATGTGGCACAAGACCAGAAGTATGGGGCTTCCAATAAGAATCGAACTCACTAACATTGGTCAGCAATTCTAGCTTGCTAACCATTACATCACGTGAGATGCCTATATATATATATATATATATATATATATATATATATATATATAATGAGATTCATTCTAACTTTTAAAATCCCAGGCAATGCTGGGTAGCTCTGCTAGTTAACTGTAAATGTTGAGTAAAGAGATTTGAACTAATGACTGAAGCTTATTCTTATCTGGATGCTAAAAATGCAACCATTTTTATAGAATTTTTTTTTTACATTTCTGCAGAATTAGCGGAAAAAAATATCTTTGTTCTGTTCTGGACAATAACCAATTCATCTAAGCATGGTTATTCGCTTACTGAATACCACCAAAGGATTCTGGGTAAATTAATCATTGGTAAACTCATCATCGGTAAATTCAGCATTTGGTAAATTTATCGCATGGTAAATTTATCACAGGCAAATCCATTGTATCAGATTAACTGCTCTCATCTATATATTAATACTCGTGTTCCTTAAACTTCTGACCGTTATCATTTTGCAAAAACCTCTGGTTAGAAATGAGACTGTCCAAACTGTCCAAGATGAAATCCTATAATGTAAATCCTGATTATCTGGTGTTGCTTATCTGCCGAATTCTTATTCCTTATGAGTGTTGTCACCTCAGCTAAATGATGGACCATTCCGTTTTTATTATAAAGAAAAGGAAGAAAAAGGACATGCTACACAGAAAAAATATAAGAAAGAAAGAAAGAGAGTAGGTGAAAGAGAGAGGGGTTAGTGCGGCAGACTGGGATCTTCTCAGTCAGTTGGGCATCTACCTAGGAACCACCCGATTCTAGATTCGATACTGGCCCTCGCTAACTCAGCACATGAGTAGCACAGTTTGGATCTATGTGCTTAAGTGGGAAGCTGGTGGTATGTGTGGCGCTTCGCCTCAAAATAACTGAAAGATGACTATGAAATATTTAGTAGAATTTTCCCCCTTTCTAAATAGAAGTATCAATATCATCATGGACTGCTGTTAAAGTAGAAATCCAATGAATCTTCTAGTTGTAACAAAAAATAAAATTAACAAAAAAAAATGGCTGAATGGCAATTAAATAAAAGATTTTATCAAAACAAAATGGGCTTTAAAAATAGAGAGATAGATATGAACAGATTAACTAGACTAGCAAATATATGCACCCTACGAGTGCAATATTTATTTTTTTAATGTAATAAAATATTATATGAAATTAGAAAGAACTCTGACACCAACTTTGTTGATTGGTTTGGTAAAAAAGTTGAGACCAATTCCTTCGATTCGGATCTGACGTTTATGCAGTTGTACTCAAAGATTTCCAAAGAACTGTGTTTTGTACTTACCAATGTTGATATGGGGATGATCGAATATTGCCATCCGAAAACCACTCCTGATCTGACTATCAAACGAGCAGTTTTCATGGCAATCTCTACACCTGGTATTTTTGTTTCCCAAAAATACGGTCATGGTATCGATAACAGTTATTACGTTAATGGTAATTTTGTATGTAGTTCTCCTATCCATTGTTTTGATGGCTGAATGATGTCTATGAACGGAAATAAGAAATGCAGATAAAATGACTTGAAATAGAGGGAAGTATAAACAACTGGAACTTACTCTTCCATCACTTGATTCGTTTTAATGCACTTAATTCTTGGAACACTGTTCAGTCGGTATTGTTTGATGAAGAAAAGGAGGAAAAGGTGAAGCTTGTTTCGGTAAATTATTTTGTCCTTAAAAAACTTTTGAAAAAGCATTTTATTGCCTCTTATAAACAACAGATTTGCATTTAGATTCTCACACGGCTAATTTGTCTCATGATATATATCTATATGTTTGTATTGTCTGGTGTGTCTTGTATCGTTTCCTGTGAGCGTCCAAGGGTGGTCATGTCCATGGGCTTAGCTTCACGCTATTAGGCATGGCCTCCCTTCAATAGTAGTTTAACAAAAATAAAGTTTTTCTTTTACTTATTCTTTATAACTTGTACCTACTATTGATAAATAAATTTCTTATTTCTTTTCTTATTTCCCATCTTTCATTGATAATTTTTCCTGATTTAATTAATTAAAGCAGAATGTGATGTAAATAACTAAGGGAATTGTGATCTTGCTCAAGTAATATAGTTTCAGTTACAGACAAACACACAATCTATAGATAGATATGAACAGAGATAGATAGATATATAGATAGATATGAACAGATATAGATAGATAGATATGATAGATAGATAGATAGAGATAGATATATATAGATAGATATGAACAGAGATAGATAGATAGATATATAGATAGATATGAACAGAGATAGATAGATAGACAGAGATAGATAGATATAGAACAGAGATAGATAGATAGATAGATAGATAGATAGATAGATAGACAGAGATAGATAGATAGATAGATAGATGAACAGAGATAGATAGATAGAAATAAAAGTAAATGTTAACACCAGTGAATGTGTGTGTGTCCAATTTGAGGAAAGAAATCATCACTGACATTTTGAACATCCTGATTTGATAACAAAACGGAAAAATGAAATAATACCAAATTTCCTGTACCGATTTTGGTCCACAAAAGACCACTAAAGAAAGACACAGATAAAAAAACTAAAAAAAGGCACAAATTAATAGCACAAATTTTACAAGACTGATGGCTAAAAAGAAGGGATAACTCTTGATTTTAAAAATAAATTTATTTATACTAGGTGGGGAGGGGTGAAAAGTTTTTCAATATTTTGGTACGTGCTAGTTTGTGGTATCTATATCACAGGACCAAAGACAGGAGATATGCTGTTAGTTTTGTGAAGGTTAGAAGTTGAAAGAGAATTTGAATTTAACGCTTCTGGTTTTATAAGGCTGCTCTTACTTTAATTTTTTTTTTTTTACTTTAACTAGCAAATATATGCACCCTTCGGGTGCAAGTATTTAGGTTTTGATGTAATAAAATATTGTATCAAATTAGAAACTGATAAACTGAGGGGGTATAATCGAAAAATAGAACAGCTTTAAATCTAAGTCTTCCATCATTTTCCATCACTCCCGTCTTTCATTTTTACTAATTTATCTATTTAGTTAGATTATGAAGTATTTAATAAAATTACAGTTCTTTCGTCTTGTTTATGGATTTCTTTTAAGATTTATACCCGAGATTTTTGCTCAGATTCTTTAAGAGAAAACCAAACAATTAGAAATCAATAATATTAAACATATATTTATTAAAATCAAATTCTTAATATCAATATGCAAATTAGTCTTCTCGTTCACACTGTAAACCGCTATTTTGTTGAATATATAAATATACTTGCATGTTATTAGTATGTAGATCCAACAGTATTAATAAGGTATAACAATTTTATCAATAATTGAGGTTTAAATAAAAAATAGATTCATGGTGAATGTGATGTCAATAACTAAGGGAATTGTGACTTGAGTAGTGATTTAGTTTCGGTTACAGACAGACAAACACACAATCTCCATTATAAAATATTTAAAAATATTACTTTACTATATCTTATTATAATGGAGATTGTGTGTCTGTAATTGAAACTATATCACTACTCAAGACACAATTCCCTTTGTTATTTACGTCATATTCTCCATGATTTTAATTTTATTTAAACCTCAATTATTAATAAAATAATTTTACCATATTAATACTGTTAACCCTATCTACAGGTATTTGCCTCTCATCCCACTTATGAGGGCGTGACACAAGGACATTTTTATGTTGGCCCACCCACAAGCCGAAGCTCATGGGTGGTAGGTGGAAAAAATTGCGTCGATCCCGTCGGCATTCCCCCTGAAGGGGGGTGCCTCAGGCGCTGGGCAATAAACCCAGCACTGCCCCTTTTAAATCAAAGGGGCAGGTATTGCCTGGGGGGATAGCCCCTGGGATCGGCGCTATTAACTTGTAAAGATCCAGGGCTGAAGCCACTGGATCCCTAGCCCGTTGGCCGGATCTACAGGTATTTGCCTCATACCCCACTTGTATGGGCTGGGCGCAAGGCCTCGTTTGAACGTAGGCCCACCCTGAAGCTCATGGGTGGGAAAGAACAAAAATTGCATCGATCCCTTCGGCATATTGATCTTAGAAATTTGATTTTAATAAATATGTGCTTAGTATTATTGATTTTTAATTGTTTGGTTTTATCATAATGAATATGAGCAAAAATCTCAGGGATAAATCTTAAAAGAAATCCATTTACAAGAAGAAATAACTGTAATTTTATTCTTTACTTCCTATTTTTACTAAATCTAGCAATGAAAGACTGGAGTGATGGAAGAGTAAGTTTCAGTTGTTCTGTTATACCCCCCTCTGTTTCAAATCTTTTTATCTGCATTCTTATTTAGTTTCATTAGCCTTTCTAATTTGATATATCATATTACATTAAAACTTAAATACTTGCACCAGGCGGAGGGTGCATATATTTGCTAGTATTAATTATATACTTGGATATTTTTTTCTTGCTTGGATATTTTTTTGAATTTTTTTTTCTTTGTTTAATTTTTCTCATACTTTAACTCTTAACATCCTGTTAAGAATTTTCTAAGTCCAGAGCCCCATTCCTATAAGGATTTATCAAAAGATGGCAAAAATGGCCTTTGCGTCGAAAGTTACCTGTTATTTCACTTAAATTAAAGACTTCTAAATATGTTTAATATTACATTTAAAACAAAGGCTATTGTTTGGGATAGATTAGGAAAATGAATGTGACTTCTGCCCGGGTGGAATGAGGCGGTATAGGACATTAAGAGTTTTAATATATATTTTCTTAATTAGATAATCATTTTTTTCGTTAATATTTTTCCCTTTTCTTTTATAATTTTTATAATTTTTTTCCTACTTTATTGATATTCTTTTCTTACTGAAAAAAACATTTTTTTAAAAAAATATTTTAATGAAATTTTTTTCTTTAATATTTTAATATTTTTTTTTCTTTAATATTTTAATGATATTTTTTTCTTTAATATTTTAATGATATTTTTTTTTCTTTAATATTTATTTTTTTTTCTTTAATATTTTAATGATATTTTTTTTTCTTTATTTTATTTAATGATATTTTTTTTCTTTAATATTTAATGATATTTTTTTTTTCTTTAATATTTTATGATATTTTTTTTCTTTAATATTTTAATGATATTTTTTTTTTTTTTAATATTTTAATGATATTTTTTTTTTCTTTAATATTTTAATGATATTTTTTTTTCTTAATATTTTAATGATATTTTTTTTTCTTTAATATTTTTGATATTTTTTTTTTTTCTTTAATATTTTAATGATATTTTTTTTTTCTTTAATATTTTTATATTTTTTTTTCTTTAATTTTAATTTTTTTTTTCTTTTTTTTTACTTATTTTTTTTTTCTTAATTATTTTTTTTTTTTTTTTTTTTATTTTTTTTAGATTTTTTTTTCTTAATTTAATAATTTTTACTTCAATATTTGGGAATTATTTTTCTTTTTTAATTATATTCATACTTTAATATTTTTTCTTAATCTTCTTTTCTTTAATTTTAGCCTTTTTTTACTTGAATACAATTAAATAATTCTTTTTTTCTTACTTTTGATATTTTTTTTCTTTATTTAAAAAAAAAAAATCATTTCTTTTTATGTTACTAAATCTGAACAAATATTTTTTTCTTACTTTAATAATCTTTTTCTTTTTCTTTTTAAAGTTAAATGGAAAAGCCACTGACATCAAAATCTGTTGATAACATGGGCGTACGAATCATGCGGATTTCTCCATTTGATATCCAGGGTAAAATGTGGGCGGTCATCCTTGTCGTGTTGGCCATGTTATTTGTCTTATTTGCATCGGCCTACAACTGGACAATGCCTTTAAATGTTGACCCGGTGTATATGCCTGGACAAAAATTTGAAAAACCTAAAGATGTTTATGGAATCATCTTTGACGCTGGAAGCACCGGATCACGGATCCATATATTTCATTTTTTGAATTATGGACCAGGTGAGTTTTACTTAAATGTTTCTACCAAAAATCTTTTTCTTTTCTTTTCTTTTTTTTTTTAAATTCAGTCGAAATCTACTGGATTCATATATTCATGTTCCTGACCAGTTAGTATTATCTGCATTATTCGGACTATTGTCCTCATCTTCATTGTTATCTGTACAACGTTTCAGCCAACGTGCCTTCTTCAGGTATTTCTTGTCAGACTTGGGAATCTTCTTTTCGAACTTGGGAACCTTCTTTTTGTAATCAGGAACCTTCTTTTCATAATAGAGATCCTTTTGTCGTAATCAGGAGCCATTACAGAACTTTGAACTTAACCCTTTATTTAGTTCACGGAGGTATCCTGTTCTCATTCTGCTAACCATAGCTGGGGTAGAGGCGTTAAGCTGTGTTAATTATTATTCTATGTTACTGCTGCCCCTGGCCAGGATTGAACCTGCAGTCCAGAGTTAACTGTCACTTAGAACTGTCTTAACCTAACTCCTTTATCCACTAGGCCATGTGTCCAGAAATTCAGAGAAATAGTTCCTGACCAAATTGGAAAAATTCTTACCTGTTATCTTGAACTGAACGGTGTTCTTTGCAAACACACATCTTTTAACGTGTTAGTTCTAGAAGGAAAAAAAAAATAGAGGGGAAAAAAATAAATATTCGACTTGTTGAAAGGGGGGAGGGGGTAACAATGTCGTTGCCGCCAAAAAAATCTTTAGCAGCTAAAAATCTGTTATCGTCGTCGTCGTTAAATCTTTAGCAACTCAAAAAATCTTCAGCAGCTGAAAAATCCGTCGTCGTAAAATCTTCAGCAACTCAAAATCGCAACTCAAACTCCTGCCGTAACCCCACTTCTATTTATACTAGTTTCCCCTCAACATCCGGGTGTCTGCACCCCACACACGAGATTGTCGAGCCAATCCTGGCCGCCGGAATCCTCATAGCTATCATCCGGGCACCTGGCGCTTACATCTGGGACTGTAACTTCTCAACTTCGGTGACAATGTGTCGCCTGTTCGCATTCTGAAGGACGCGGTGTTCGATTCTACAGTCCTACATGCCAGGCAAAGCCTAGCCCGCTTCCTTCGAGAATACGACAGGCTTTCACGTTCGCCACTCACCTCGTGTACTCTGTCACACAATGTAGGCCTTAATGTCATAAAAAACTTCACATGAAAGAAAGAAAATGGCATTACTTTTTGACGCACCCTTGTAATAAATACCAGTAGTTGACCTTCACTCATTGGCTTCTAGTACCCATATGATAAAAAGGGGTGGGTGTTTGCCATAAGAGCTATTTGAAGAATACAGTTGGGACAATCATGTATGTATTTACCAACCCCTCCGGACAAGCAGGATGTGGCACAAGGTCAATTTCTTAAGCGGAGTTCAACAGGTTTGAATTCAGAGTTTTCCTTCTCCTAGACCGGTTGCCTAACCAAGGTTAAAGAGTCCAGTCTGCCCTACTATTTATCCATAGCTGGAGGGAGAGTAGGATTCATACCTTTCCCAAGGGTATTAGCGCTAAGTGAAATGCAATTACCACATCCAGGATTTGAACTCGGGGCGACGAGTCCATTTCCCATGACTTTAACCATTACACCACGCGCTTATGTTGGGACAATCCTATAGATGCTAGGGCTTGAAATGACCAGCCAATTGATCAGATGGGGCCTCTCTGACTGATAAGCTAGTTCCCTCACAATCCTATAACTCCACCACCAGAACCTTTCCTCTCATGAACCCTCAAATGACTCATCAAACCAACTGCAAATCCACAAAATGTGATGCAAATATGACATAGGAAGGACGTCCTTCCCATTGGATCAGATGATAAAATTTGATGCTTATGCATCACCATATGTCTCTTAAGACCAGAGGTTATTTACAGACTTTGTTACAGATTGCACAATACACATTGTTTGTTCCTGGAGTTTGCATGAATTGTCCCCTGATGAGATTTCCTATGATTGACATATCCAGCCTTAAAAAGCAGAAGAAAATGAAATCAGATAAAACCAGGAAAATCCACTTATATAAGCTCAAAGACTGCTGATATAATGTAAAGTAGGTATTTATACAAACTGTTCACTATTACAAGGATGGGACATCCAGTGAGGATTGAACTCAGTTGTATTGGATCTGCCAGACTAGTTTGCTAACCATTAAATCATGATGGAACACCCAAATATGTTGTAAAGTATAAAGAATTTAAATTGTACTTAATGAATAATTGAGAGGGTCATCCAATCAAAGGGGAGTGATGCATATCACAGTATGACTTAGTACCCAGGTCACAGATTTCTTAACGACCACATCAGGTATTACAGGTTGTCATCCATGACCAGCATGTAGCCTCACTGGCGTTGGGGTTGTGTCTTACTTCTCTGCAGGGGTGGAGTCAGCGTATACTACAGCACTTGGTGTCATGGTGGTGTGACTCAGGAGTTTTTTTTTTTTCGTATTTGGAATATGAATAGATAACAAAGAAATGTTTATTCATGTTAAAAGATAATTTTATCAAACTATCAGCTAAATTAATTTTTATCTCTCGGCAATTTTATCAATGGGTTATGACGCATATCAATGATTCTATTCTTTAAAGGCAACTTTCTAAAATATGTCAGTCACACACACAACTATATATATATATATATATATATATATATAAAGATAATCTAATGAGTCAGACGAAGCTATTATTAGTTTCGCATAAAGCTCTTCAGGGCTAAAAAGAGTCGGATTTTAGCCCTGAAGAGCTTTATGCAAAACTAATAGTAGGTTCGTCTGACTCATTAGATTATCTTTATTATTGGCTCTACTTAGGTATCGAGCACTTTTTACATATTAGCTTTATCCTAGCGGTTATATGAATATATATATATCTTATATACATATATATACATATAAATTGTTTTTTTCTTTTGGCCAAATACTGTACCAATAGATTATTTTTTGTTGGTACGAATATCTTGGTCCTTTCTTTTTTTCAAAAATTTTTTTCTTCCTGGTTGATGTTTGGTAGTATATTTTTACTATCAAACTTTCTGCTGGTTTTTTTCTCTCCGCAAGGATCTACCAACACGCTTGGTATATTAATTTTATATATATATATATATATATATATATATAGTAGGAAGCGTGTGGTGTAATGGTTAATGTCACGGGAAATGGACTCGTCGCCCCGAGTTAAAATCCTGGATGTGGTAATTGCATTTCATTTAGCGCTAATATCCTTGGAAAAGGTATGAATCCTACTCTCCCTCCAGCTATGGGTAAATAGTAGGGAAGACTGGGCTCTTTAACCTTGGTTAGGCAACCGGTCTAGGAGAAGGAAAACTCTGAATTCAAACCTGTTAAACCCCGCTTAAGAAATTGACCTTGTGTTGCATCCTGCTCGTGCGGATGGGTTGGTAAATATATATATATATATATAATGGAAAAGGTGACATACTGGTGAATATGGTCACGATGGTTAGGTAGTGCAGAATTCAGGGGGGTAAGTCAGCGATATAACAATTACAAAGTGCTCAATATGTAAGTAGAGCAAATTTATTATAAAATGGGTACAAGAGATAACCTACTCGTGTTTCACCATAAGGATCTTCAGGGTTAAATTCACTGAATTAATCGAGATACCAATTAATTACAGTTGATTACACATGTGTGTTCATTGCATTCATGTGTATGAGTGTTCATACAATGAACATCCACACAGTGATTTGTTTATAGTGGTGAAGGCTTGTGTTGGACCATCCACACTTTTTGGCACAGTCGATAGGAAAGAATTGGTGCATCAAGGGTTACCACAAACCCAATCAATGACCGACCTCAGGAATTTTGAATTCAGAGTTATCCCTCTCCTAGACTGGTTACCTACCCAAGGCTGAAGGGCCCAGTCTGCCCTAGTATTTAACCCATAGCTGGAGGGAGAATATATGGATTCATACCTATATATATATATATATATATATATATATATATATACCATAGTGACGATTAAAATCCACAAAGTAAATAAGATAAAAACTTAAATACTACAGACTTTTTTGCACTAAAAACATGTAAAAGTGCCCAATAAAAGAGCTAAATATACAATTAAAAGCGATTGGTTTTTAAACCTGTAGCCAGATCGAACGGCAAAACTCACACCTGTGATGAGCCAACAACAGTCCATCGGTCAACAAACAGTGAGTGGCATGTTGTACGTGTGGGCGGAAGCAGAAATGTGATGAATCCGACTAATGGTGAAATCGTGAGTGACCTTGAGGTCACTATTTGTAGTGGCAAGTCTCGTAGCTGGCAAGACGAGAGTTGTGACGTGTCTCAGCCAGACCGAGTATAAAAGGAGACGGTTGGACAGTGGCGAAGAGGAAAACACAACGGACTCAGTTTGTCAAAGTTCGTCTCAAGTGTTACAGTGTCTTTGGTAGAATCAGAATTACATTTCGTTTGCTAGAAAACCTGTAGTGAGAGAGGAGACCTCGTGCAACACGGTGTGACAGAGAGAGTGGCGGGCATGAAGACTTGCCGTATTCTCGAAGGAAGCGGGCTAGGCTTTGTCTGGCGTGTAGGACTGACCTAGAGTCGAATCCGCTTCCTTCAGAATGTGAGAGCTGTGGACGATCAGTGAAATAAGAAATAGCATAGTGGCCCGGATGTAGGTGGTCGCGCTGTGCTGACAAGTGTTGCACGTGCTGCACGGACAATTACGAGTGAGGAGCCTGGATGTGGTGAAATTGAGGTGTATTTAAAGGACTTATTCTCACAGACCAGGGAGAACGACTGCAGTAGTATTTTGTTGTCGAGACGAGCGGGACAAAGAAATAATTTTGGATATTGGATTTTGGAGCGTGATACAGTTGGGAGTGTTTAGACTGTCGATTGGAACCTTGCGTCATACTTGACTGTGACCCCACACACACTGAACAGAAAACCATTCACTTTTAATCATATATATATATATATGTATAAGTATTGAAACAAAAAAATTTCATTTTTCATATGATATATGTTTGTATGTCTATGTCAAATCTCTATTTATATTGGATGTAAATGTTTTTCTTTCTTTCCCTGTTTCTTCTTTTTAGAGGAACAAATGACCCCCATAGGTACCAGTGGTAGGTAAACGCAAACCACCCTAACAATTTTCTGTGTTAAACATCTTTAGTTTTGCTTGTTGTATTTTTTTGTTCCATTCAATAAATCCACAGATGCTTCCTTCCCAAATTTGAGCAGCAATGATCTCACAAGATAACAAAAAAAATATTTCCATGTCAATTGAACACAAGGATCAATTAACATGGAAAGCCGCACACGAACCAAAGCTCATGTGTGGTCAATGCTAAAAATAGCATGTATACCTTTGGTATTCCTCTTTTGAGGCATCTTAGGCACTGGGCAATAATCCCAGCCCTGTCCCTTTTAATTGAGAGGGCAGGTGTTGTTTGGGAGGATAGCCCCCTGGGATCCATGCTGATATTAGGGTCTAATAGATGGGACCATATGAACTTTAGGCACCCCTTTTGCTTTGCTGATTCATAAGTACATTTTTTCATTTACGCTGTCAACATCCGGTTGTTTGTTAGGAGTTGGGTTTAGGGTTAGGGCTTAGTTTTATAATTTAAAAAAAACCCTCTAAAAATTGTCTGTTAATAAACAACTGGATGTTGAAGGTGTAAATGAAAAAAATGTACTTATGAATCAGCAAAGCAAAAGGGGTGCCTAAAGGTCATATGGTCTAATGGATGAAACCACTGGACACAGGGCATATGGAAGGGCATTTATAAGCTTTATAAGTACTTGGCAGGTTGAGATGCCATTAAAATCAATCAACCATGAAAAGTGAGGCTGCTAATAAAATGGAAGCACTGTAATTAGAAAAAAAGAAAATTCAAAAGTGGATTGAATATATTGTTTTTATTTTTTGTGTTCAATTTTAATTTGAATGCATGGTTCCTTTTTTTTTCTGTTTTTAGAAAATTCTTTTCTTCAGTTTCCCGTGTTTTAATTTGTTCAATTTTGATAATCTTTGTTTTTATTGTTAAACTCAAACATTAACAATTGTTATTGCCTTACGGACACTAATACCTTTTTTTATATGGGCTCTATTTATGGACACTATAGACATCTTTTATTTATGGACACTAATTATGGACATTACATACACTTTTTATTTATGGACACCATGGACACTATAGACATCTTTTATTTATGGACACTAATTATGTACACTATAGACATATTTTATTTATGGACACTATGGACACCTTTTATTTATGGACACTATAGACATCTTTTATTTATGGACACTGGACACTAATTATGGACACTATATACACCTTTTATTTATGGACACTATGGACACTAATTATGGACACTATAGACATCTTTATTTATGACACTATATGGACACTATGGACACTATATACACCTTTTATTTATGGACACTATGGACACTAATTATGGACACTATAGACATCTTTTTATATGGACACTATGGACACCTTTTATTTATGGACACTATAGACATCTTTTATTTATGGACACTGGACACTAATTATGGACACTATATACACCATTTATTTATGGACACTATGGACACTAATTATGGACACTATAGACATCTTTTTTATATGGACACTAATTATGGACACTATGAAGACCTTTTGTTTATGGACATCTTTTTTATATGGACACCTATTTATGGATGCCATAGACATCTTTTTTATATGTACACTAATTATGGACACTATGGACATCTTTTATTTATGGACATTATAGATAACTTTTTTATACAGACACTAAATGTAGACAGTTTTTTTATATAGACACTAATTATGGACACTATAGACATCTTTTTTTTTATATGTACACTAATTATGATCACTATGGATCCCTTTTTATATGGACACTATAGATACCTTTTTTTATATGGACACCAACTATGGACACCTTTTTTTATATGGACACCAACTATGGACACCTTTTTTATATGGACACCTGGACACTATGGACACCTTTTTTATATGGACACCAATTATGGACACTATGACACCTTTTTTATATGGACACTATGGACACCTTTTTTATGTGACACTATGGACACCTTTTTTATGTGGACACTAATTATGGACAATATGAACACTAATACATTTTGATTAACAAAATTTAGATATTCCACTATTTTATTTGTCTGAATTTTTGAGATTGAAGCTTGATAATATATATTTAGAGTTTTTGGACTATTGTCCTCATCTTTATTGTTATGTACACAACGTTTCAGTTGATGTGTCCTCTGGTCTTCATCAGGTGTTTCTTGTTATTTTAAGGCAGGTTTCATATATTTCATATATGAAACCTACCTTTCTGGGACCCCCAAGCAAATATTTGAACTTAATATGAAACCAAGTTTCACAAATGGATTATAGGTTTTTAAATAGTTTATCCAGTTATATTCCATCCACTCAATTAATGATTTCCGATTCTTTCTCTGATGGTAAATTTAACATTTCTGTTAAAATCATGACCATTTGAGTGGAAATGTTATTCTGCAGGTATTAGTTTATTGTAACAAGATTTTGATTCTGTGTCTGAGAGTTGTTTAGTATGAGATAAAATTATAATTCTGATTTTCCGACATTGTTTTTGGCATTGTAATGATGTTAACTTTGGATCGTTTTTCTGAAATTAATTCTAAAAGGGCAAGTTATTTCATTGAACATGTGAGTGGCTAACTTGGTGGAATATTTAGTTTTGGGTTATCTTCAAGCTACGCACTCCCAAGGATTTTAAGAAATTTATTTATTTATTTGTTTTTTTTTTTAGGAATGCTCCATTCAAATTAGCAGCAGGAGCCAGCTTTGTATGCTATTTTAATCTTTTTTTTTTTTTTTTCTCGGAGAATTGAACTAATATAAATCTTAAATATAATATGTTTATATTATATTATTTATATATTTATATATTTATTATATTTTATTTATTATATTAATTAAATTATATTATATATAATATTATATTAATTAATGCATATTATATTTTAATATATATTTATATTTATTATATTATATTTATATTTTATATCATATATATATATTATATATATTATATTTTAATTAAATTGTATTTATTATATTTATTATATTAGCTCAGTCGGTAGAGTGTTTGGCTAGAAACCACAAGGTTCCTAGTTCGATACCAGTCCTCGCCAACTCAGTGTATGAATAGCACAGGGATCTGTGCGGTAAAGTAAAGAGCTGATGGTAGTTGTGGCGCTCCACCTCAGATGCTAAAACAATCTCCTTGGTCTAACGCTATTGAAAAGGGGATAGACTCCCTCGCTGACTGGCTGATACCGACTTTAGCCCGCCCTGTCGACTTTACTTTATATATATATATATATATATATATATATATATATATTATATTAGATTATATTTATATTTTAGATTATATTTATATTGTATATATATTATATTTTAATTAAATTATATTTATTATATTTATATATATTTATATCATTTATATATTTATTTATATATTCAAGCTAATATAATTCTTAAATAATTTTCTTTTACAATAAATAATTTTGGGTATTTTTCAACAAATATGTCTCAACTTTTAACAATGAATTAGATTTTTGTTTTTCAATATTAAAATTTGAAAAAGCCGATCAAAAAAGCATATGGGCCTAACTCCTGCTGCTAATTTGAATGGGACCATTTCTTAAAAAACAACAAAAAAAAAAAAGCTGAAAAATTCAGGAGTACATAGCTTGAAGATGATCAAGTTTTGTTATTACAAAATCTTAGGGATAAATAATAATAAAAAATAATAAGAAAAGTCTTGATTTATTGTCTGTGAATTTGTTGCTTTTTAAAAAATTAATCATCAGCTTAAAAAAAAAAACAAGTTTCTTTTTCGTCATTGATTTTATACATTTTTCATTGCTTTATAACATAGTTTTAAACTTGTATGGTAATCTGAACATTAGCTACATAAATGAGAGTAACCTCCCCTTGTTTCTTTCACTTTGAGGAAGCCGTCTGTTTTGGTTGGCCATTTTCATTCCACTGTAATCAATACAACTGCATGTTTTAACATGAAAATATCATAAAATGTGTTCTTAATAACAATTAAGTTCATTTCAAATAATGCACAAGTACAATTAAGAACACATTTTATGATATTTTCNGTGTTAAAATATGCATTATGGTGTTGATTTGAACAAATTTGTGTTTTCAGTGTAGATTACGTGAAATTAAAATGGCCGACCAAAACAGCTGCTTGTTCAAAGTGAAAGAAACAAGCGAGGCTTACTCACATTTATGTAGCTAATGTTCAGATTACCACCTGATTATTGAATAGCTGTACATAACCCCTTTTGCATGTGGATTTTAGACGGTCATTTATGTTTGTTAAAGTATTTTTTGTGTTAAAATCTTTCTTTTATTTATGTCATAACATGCATGTAACTTTCAAAATTTGATATCAAAAATATTTCCATCATTAGCTAAAAGCCGCCTATTGGCGGCTCTTCATTGGGTCTTTAACCCCTTCAAAGACAATTCATAATCGAGACATATTAAACTTGAACTTTATTTTTCAAGCAATGATATAATTTGTCTATTTGCACTTATTTGCCAACGCGTATGATCAACAAGATTTTTGGGTTTTCCATTCAGTTCAGTATATAATAGTTTATTTGCATTCCACACCCTGACAACAACATACAGCTGGCCATAGAAAAGCCAGCGGTTTTATTGATTTCTTACTATATTTTCTCATGAAAAGCCACCGTAAAAATTTTTTTTTGTTTTTTCTATATCTTTCCAGTTTTTTATATCTTTTTTATATGTAAATTAGTACAGAAAATGACCACTTGCAGAATGTTACACCCCAACCGTAAGGGGGTGGGGGATGTCAAAAATTAAGTGACTGGAAAAAATGAGAGTTACAGAAATAAAAAATTAATGCATTATAAAGATCGTTCATTGATGAAGATAAACACTGAAAAATTTTAATTTTAAATCCATAATTCTCTGATTTTGGCAAATAATTTGTCAAAACACTTTTAGTCAATTTTGGGTCTCCCTAGCGTAATGTAAATAAAGAGACGTAAGACAAAAGAAAGAGGGTGAGAGGACGATCGAGGCTATAAACTGTTCTCTAGTTCGAATTTGAAAATCAATTTAAAAAAATGGCATTCTATACGCAATGTTTATTGACTTTGAAAAACAAGACACGAAGATTTTGTCGTTTGCTATATTTTTGATTTTTATTTCAGATAGCTGGACGGGTTAAGCTCATTCGGTAGAGTTTCAGCTAGAAACCACAAGTTCCTAGTTTACCGGTCCTCGCCAACTCAGCGTAGAGTAGCACCAGGGATCTGTTGCGGTAAAGTAAGGAGCTTGATGGTAGGTGTGGCGCTCCACCTCAGATGCCTAAAACAATTCTCTTGGTCTGCGCTAGTGAAAAGGGAACTGACTCCCTCGCTGACTGGCTGATACCGACTTTAGCGCCCGACGACTTATTTCATTTTCTTTTTTTCTTTTTTTTTTTTCATTTTGAGCAATGAAAATTTATAGGATTTAGGTAGACAGTTCCAAGGGAGACGATAATCGTATCAGAAGGAAATTAAGATGCTAGTATTTATTCCCTTAGATTCAATCATTTTTTTTTTTTTTCAAATTTCTTTTATTGCCTTAACATTATAAGTCAGCTTATCAGCAGACAGCGAGGGGTCTATCCCCTTTTCGCTAGCTCTAGACCATGGGAGATTATTTTTGTTGAGATTGAAAGCCCCACTTACCCACAAGAGAGATTACCCAACTGTGGTACTCATGGCTGACGTTGTGGAGCCACTAGCCATTTAGGACCCAGAATGTGCAGAAAAGACGGCTCCTCAAAGGTGAAAGAAAACAAGAGCGAGAGGTTACTCTCATTATGTAGCTAATGTTCAATTACCTACAAGCTTTAAACTTTATTTTAATTGTTTTCTATAGAAAACATTCAATAGGATTATTTTATAATTTTGGAGAATAAAACAAATAATATTGAGACAATAACACTAAATAATTATTTATCAAACCTGTTTTATTAACCAGTATGCAAATAGTCGTCAGGGGCGGGCCTTAAGTCGGTATCCCAGTCAGCGAAGAAGTCTATCCCCTTATTCGCTAGGCTAGACCAGGAGATTGTTTTTGGCATCTGAAGCGTGGGCGCCACACTACATCAGACTCCTTACTTACCCACAGATCCCTGTGCCTATTCATAACGTAGTTCGAGTACTAGGTAACGAATAGGAACCTTGTGAGTTTCTAGCCGAACGCTCTACCGGTCTGAGCTAACCCGGCTCTTTTAATGATATATCAAGACACATTGAGGTTTTTAACATGCAGTAATACATGGGCTGTTTTGAGGCAAATCTAATCAGTTAGCTTTGATAAAGAAACATTTTAAAATAAAATGCATAATTGAATTGCAATGAATGATGTATTAGTATATCTTGAAATATAATGTAAATAACTAGAGGATTTTGTACGTCTGGGTGTGCGACTTTAGTAGTGTCTGTGGCCTTGGACCAGCATCTGGTTGGCTGTAGAGCCAGCTTCTAGATCATCACCTGCTAAGTGGATCAAGAATTAGATTAAAACTGAAGGGGGCTACCCAACGTTGCCTGGGTAGAAGTGGGGGAAAACCCCTCCCCTCAAAAAAGCCCCAAAAAACCCTCTGGTCTTTGATTTGTTATTTTGGATTTCAACTACCTGAACATTTTTAAGTAAAATTTAAATGCTTATTTCTATTTTTTTAATTTTAAATATCTTTGGATTAGTCCAAAGCACAAGCAAACCGGTTTATTTAAGTGTATATATATTACTTTTTTTATGTTTATTTTTTATAGTTTATCTGATCTTCTCAGTCAGTTAGGCATCTACCTAGGAACCACCAGGTTCTAGATTTGATACTGGCCCTCGCTAATTCAGCACATGAGTAGCAAAGTTTGGATCTATGTGGTTAAGTGGGAAGCTGGTGTTAGGTGTGGTGCTTCACCTCAAAATAACTGAAAGATGACTCTAAAATATTTAGTAGAATTTCCCTCTCCCTAAATAGAAGTATCAATATCATCATGGACTACTGTTAAAGTAGAACTCCAATGAATTTACGGGTCTTCTAGTTGTAAGAAAAAATAAAATTAACAAAAAAAAAATGGCTGAATGGCAATTAAATAAAAGATTTTATCAAAACAAAATGGGCTTTAAGAATAGAGAGATAGATATGAACAGATTAACTAGACTAGCAAATATATGCACCCTACGAGTGCAATATTTATTTTTTTAATTTAATAAAATATTATATGAAATTAGAAAGAACTCTGACACCAACTTTGTTGATTGGTTTGGTAAAAAGGTTGAGACCAATTCCTTCGATTCGGATCTGACATTTATGCAGTTGTACTCAAAGATTTCCAGAGAACTGTGTCTTGTACTTACCAATGTTGATACGGGGATGATCGAATATTGCCATCCGAAAACCACTCCTGATCTGACTATCAAACGAGCAGTTTTCATGGCAATCTCTACACCTGGTATTTTTGTTTCCCAAAAATACGGTCATGGTATCGATAACAGTTATTACGTTAATGGTAATTTTGTATGTAGTTATCCTATCCATTGTTTTGATGGCTGAATGATGTCTATGAACGGAAATAAGAAATGCAGATAAAATGACTTGAAATAGAGGGAAGTATAAACAACTGGAACTTACTCTTCCATCACTTGATTCGTTTTAATGCACTTAATTCTTGGAACACTGTTCAGTCGGTATTGTTTGATGAAGAAAAGGAGGAAAAGGTGAAGCTTGTTTCGGTAAATTATTTTGTCCTTAAAAAACTTTTGAAAAAGCATTTTATTGCCTCTTATAAACAACAGATTTGCATTTAGATTCTCACACGGCTAATTTGTCTCATGATATATATCTATATGTTTGTATTGTCTGGTGTGTCTTGTATCGTTTCCTGTGAGCGTCCAAGGGTGGTCATGTCCATGGGCTTAGCTTCACGCTATTAGGCATGGCCTCCCTTCAATAGTAGTTTAACAAAAATAAAGTTTTTCTTTTACTTATTCTTTATAACTTGTACCTACTATTGATAAATAAATTTCTTATTTCTTTTCTTATTTCCCATCTTTCATTGATAATTTTTCCTGATTTAATTAATTAAAGCAGAATGTGATGTAAATAACTAAGGGAATTGTGATCTTGCTCAAGTAATATAGTTTCAGTTACAGACAAACACACAATCTATAGATAGATATGAACAGAGATAGATAGATATATAGATAGATATGAACAGATATAGATAGATAGATATGATAGATAGATAGATAGAGATAGATATATATAGATAGATATGAACAGAGATAGATAGATAGATATATAGATAGATATGAACAGAGATAGATAGATAGATAGAGATAGATAGATATGAACAGAGATAGATAGATAGATAGATAGATAGATAGATAGATAGATAGAGATAGATAGATAGATAGATAGATGAACAGAGATAGATAGATAGAAGAGTAAATGTTAACACCAGTGAATGTGTGTGTGTCCAATTTGAGGAAAGAAATCATCACTGACATTTTGAACATCCTGATTTGATAACAAAACGGAAAAATGAAATAATACCAAATTTCCTGTACGATTTTGGTCCACAAAAGACGACTAAAGAAAGACACAGATAAAAAAACTAAAAAAGGCACAAATTAATAGCACAAATTTTACAAGACTGATGGCTAAAAAGAAGGGATAACTCTTGATTTTAAAAATAAATTTATTTATACTAGGTGGGGAGGGGTGAAAAGTTTTTCAATATTTTGGTACGTGCTAGTTTGTGGTATCTATATCACAGGACCAAAGACAGGAGATATGCTGTTAGTTTTGTGAAGGTTAGAAGTTGAAAGAGAATTTGAATTTAACGCTTCTGGTTTTATAAGGCTGCTCTTACTTTAATTTATTTTTTTTTACTTTAACTAGCAAATATATGCACCCTTCGGGTGCAAGTATTTAGGTTTTGATGTAATAAAATATTGTATCAAATTAGAAACTGATAAACTGAGGGGGTATAATCGAAAAATAGAACAGCTTTAAATCTAAGTCTTCCATCATTTTCCATCACTCCCGTCTTTCATTTTTCCTAATTTATCTATTTAGTTAGATTATGAATTATTTAATAAAATTACAGTTCTTTCGTCTTGTTTATGGATTTATTTTAAGATTTATCCCCGAGATTTTTGCTCAGATTCGTTAAGAGAAAACCAAACAATTAGAAATCAATAATACTAAGCATATATTTATTAAAATCAAATTCTTAATATCAATATGCAAATTAGCCTTCTCGTTCACACTGTAAACCGCTATTTTGTTGAATATATAAATATACTTGCATGTTATTAGTATGTAGATCCAACAGTATTAATAAGGTATAACAATTTTATCAATAATTGAGGTTTAAATAAAAAATAAATTCATGGTGAATGTGATGTCAATAACTAAGGGAATTGTGACTTGAGTAGTGATTTAATTTGGGTTACAGACAGACAAACACACAATCTCCATTATAAAATATTTAAAAATATTACTTTACTATATCTTATTATAATGGAGATTGTGTGTCTGTAATTGAAACTATATCACTACTCAAGACACAATTCCCTTTGTTATTTATGTCATATTCTCCATGATTTTAATTTTATTTAAACCTCAATTATTAATGAAATAATTTTACCTTATTAATACTGTTAACCATATCTACAGGTATTTGCCTCTCATCCCACATATGAGGGCGTGACACAAGGACATTTTTATGTTGGCCCACCCACAAGCCGAAGCTCATGGGTGGTAGGTGGAAAAAATTGCATTGATCCTGTTGGCATTCCCCCTCAAGGGGGTCCTCAGGCACTGGGCAATAAACCCAGCCCTGCCCCTTTTAAATCAAAGGGGCAGGTATTGCCTGGGGGGATAGCCCCTTGGGATCGACGCTATTAACTTGTAAAGATCCAGGGCCGAAGCCACTGGATCCCTAGCCCGTTGGCCGGATCTACATTTTATTTACCTCGTACCCCACTTGTATGGGTTAGGCACAAGGCCCTATTAACGTGGGACCACCCACAAACTGAAGCTCATGGGTGGTGGGTGAAAAATTGCGTTGATCCCGTTGACATTGCCCCTCAAGGGGGGCGCCTCAGGCGCTGGGCAATAAACCCAGCCCTGCCCCTTTAAATCGAGGGGGCAGGTGTTGCCTGGGGGGGGGATGGTCCCCTGGAATCGACACCGTTAATTATAGCAATCCCCACCTGTTGGGCGGGGCTGCATACTAATAACATGCAATTGCATTTATATAAACAACAAAATAGCGGTTTACAGTGTGAGCAGGAAGGATAATTTGCATATTGATCTTAGAAATTTTATTTTAATAAATATGTACTTAGTATTATTGATTTCTAATTGTTTGGTTTTATCTTAATGAATATGAGCAAAAATCTCAGGGATAAATCCATTAACAAGAAGATATAACTGTAATTTTATTCTTTACTTCCTATTTTAACTAAATAGTTAAATTAGGAAAATTTAGCAATGAAAGACAGAAGTGATGGAAGAGCTAAGTTTCAGTTGTTCTGTTATACCCACCTCTGTTTCAAATCTTTTTATCTGCATTCTTATTTAGTTTCATTAGCCTTTCTAATTTGATATATCATATTACATTAAAACTTAAATACTTGCACCAGGCGGAGGGTGCATATATTTGCTAGTATTAATTATATACTTGGATATTTTTTTTCTTACTTGGATATTTTTTTGAATTTTTTTTTCTTTGTTTAATTTTTCTCATACTTTAACTCTTAACATCCTGTTAAGAATTTTCTAAGTCCAGAGCCCCATTCCTATAAGGATTTATCAGAAGATGGCAAAAATGGCCTTTGCATCTAAAGTTACCTGTTATTTCACTTAAATTAAAGACTTCTAAATATGTTTAATATTACATTTAAAACAAAGGCTATTGTTTGGGGTAGATTAGAAAAATGAATGTGACTTCTGTCCGGGTGGAATGAGGTGGTATAGGACATTAAGAGTTTTAATATATATTTTCTTAATTAGATAATCATTTTTTTCTTTAATATTTTTCTCTTTTCTTTTATAATTTTTATAATTTTTTTCCTACTTTATTGATATTCTTTTCTTACTTAAAAAAACATTTAAAAAAAAAAATATTTTAATGAAATTTTTTTTTCTTTAATATTTTAATATTTTTTTTTCTTTAATATTTTAATGATATTTTTTTTCTTTAATATTTTAATGATATTTTTTTTTCTCTTTAATATTTTAATGATATTTTTTTTCTCTTTAATATTTTAATATTTAATGATATTTTTTTCTTTAATATTTTAATGATATTTTTTTTCTCTTTAATATTTTAAATGATATTTTTTTCTCTTTTTAATATTTTAATGATATTTTTTTTTCTCTTTAATATTTTAATGATATTTTTTTTTCTTTAATATTTTAATGATATTTTTTTCTTACTTTAATATTTTGGGAATTATTTTTCTTACTTTAATATTTTGGGAATTATTTTTCTTACTTTAATATTTTGGGAATTATTTTTCTTTTTTTAATTATATTCATACTTTAATATTTTTCTTAATCAAATAATTCTTTTCTTTAATATGTTAATATTTTTTTACTGTAATAATTTTTTAGCTTTTCTTCTTACTTGAATTTTTTTTTTTACAATTAAATAATTCTTTTTTCTTACTTTTGATATTTGTTTTTTTCTTTATTTAAAAAAAAAAAAATCATTTCTTTTTACTTTACTAAAATCTGAACAAATATTTTTTTCTTACTTTAATAATCTTTTTTCTTTTTCTTTTTCTTTTTCAAGTTAAATGGAAAAGCCACTGACATCAAAATCTGTTGATAACATGGGCGTACGAATCATGCGGATTTCTCCATTTGATATCCAGGGTAAAATGTGGGCGGTCATCCTTGTTGTGTTGGCCATGTTATTTGTCTTATTTGCATCGGCCTACAACTGGACAATGCCTTTAAATGTTGACCCGGTGTATATGCCTGGACAAAAATTTGAAAAACCTAAAGATGTTTACGGAATCATCTTTGATGCTGGAAGTACCGGATCACGGATCCATATATTTCATTTTTTGAATTATGGACCAGGTGAGTTTTACTTAAATGTTTCTACCAAAAATCTTTTTCTTTTCTTTTTTTGTTTTTTTTGAAATTCAGTCGAAATCTACTGGATTCATATATTCATGTTCCTGACCAATTAGTATTATCTACATTATTCGGACTATTGTCCTCATCTTCATTGTTATCTGTACAATGTTTCAGCCGATGTGCCCTCTGGCCGCCTTCAGGTATTTCTTGTCAGACTCGGGAACCTTCTTTTTGTAACCAGGAACCTTCTTTTCATAATAGAGATCCTTTTGTCGTAATCGGGAGCCATTACAGAACTTTGAACTTAACCCTTTATTCAGTCCACAGGGTATCCTGTTCTCATTCCGCTAACCATAGCTGGGGTAGAGGCGTTAAGCTGTGTTAATTATTATTCTATGTTACTGCTGCCCCTGGCCAGGATTGAACCTGCAGTCCAGAGTTAACTGTCACTTAGAACTGTCTGTGTCCAAAAATTCAGAGAAATAGTTCCTGACCAAATTAAAAAATTCTTACCTGTTATCTTGAACTGAACGGTGTTCTTTGCAAACACACATCTTTCAACGTGTTAGTTCTAGAAGGAAAAAAAAAATAGAGGGGAAAAAAATAAGTATTCGACTTGTTGAAAGGGGGGAGGGGGCAACAATGTCGTTGCCGCCAAAAAAATCTTTAGCAGCTAAAAATCTGTTATCGTCGTCGTCGTTAAATCTTTAGCAACTCAAAAAATCTTTAGCAACTCAAAAAATCTTCAGCAGCTGAAAAATCCGTCGTCGTAAAATCTTCAGCAACTCAAAATCGCAACTCAAACTCCTGCCGTAACCCCACTTCTATTTATACTAGTTTCCCCTCAACATCCGGGTGTCTGCACCCCACACACGAGATTGTCGAGCCAATCCTGGCCGCCGGAATCCTCATAGCTATCATCCGGGCACCTGGCGCTTACATCTGGGACTGTAGCTTCTCAACTTCGGTGACAATGTGTCGCCTGTTCGTATTCTGAAGGACGCGGTGTTCGATTCTACAGTCCTACATGCCAGGCAAAGCCTAGCCCGCTTCCTTCGAGAATACGGCAGGCCTTCAAGTTCGCCACTCACCTTGTGTACTCTGTCACACAATGTAGGCCTTAAATGTCATAAAAAACTTCACATGAAATAAAGAAAATGGCATTACTTTTTGACTCACCCTTGTAATAAATACCAGTAGTTGACCTTCACTCATTGGCTTCTAGTACCCATATGATAAAAAGGGGTGGGTGTTTGCCATAAGAGCTATTTGAAGAATATAGTTGGGACAATCATATATGTATTTACCAACCCCTCCGCACAAGCAGGATGTGGCACAAGGTCAATTTCTTAAGCGGAGTTCAACAGGTTTGAATTCAGAGTTTTCCTTCTCCTAGACTGGTTGCCTAACCAAGGTTAAAGAGTCCAGTCTGCCCTACTATTTATCCATAGCTGGAGGGAGAGTAGGATTCATACCTTTCCTAAGGGTATTAGCGCTAAGTGAAATGCAATTACCACATCCAGGATTTGAACTCGGGGCGACGAGTCCATTTCCCATGACTTTAACCATTACACCACGCGCTTATGTTGGGACAATCCTATAGATGCTAGGGCTTGAAATGACCAGCCAATTGATCAGATGGGGCCTCTCTGACTGATAAGCTAGTTCCCTCACAATCCTATAACCCCACCACCAGAACCTTTCCTCTCATGAACCCTCAAATGACTCATCAAACCAACTGCAGATCCACAAAATGTGATGCAAATATGACATAGGAAGGACGTCCTTCCCATTGGATCAGATGATAAAATTTGATGCTTATGCATCACCATATGTCTCTTAAGACCAGAGGTTATTTACAGACTTTGTTACAGATAGCACAAGACACATTGTTTGTTCCTGGAGTTTGCATGAATTGTCCCCTGATGAGATTTCCTATGATTGACATATCCAGCCTTAAAAAGCAGAAGAAAATGAAATCAGATAAAACCAGGAAAATCCACTTATATAAGCTCAAAGACTGCTGATATAATGAAAAGTAGGTATTTATACAAACTTCACTATTACAAGGATGGGACATCCAGTGAGGATTGAACTCAGTTGTATTGGATCTGCCAGACTAGCTTGCTAACCATTAAATCATGATGGAACACCCAAATATGTTGTAAAGTATAAAGAATTTAAATTGTACTTAATGAATAATTGAGAGGGTTATCCAATCAAAGGGGAGTGATGCATATCACAGTATGACTTAGTACCCAGGTCACAGATTTCTTAACGACCACGTCAGGCATTGCGGATTGTCATCCATAACCAGCATGTAGCCTTGCTGGGGTTGGGGTTGGGTCTTCTCTGCAGGGGTGGAGTCAGCGTATATTACAGCACTTGGTGTCACGAGTGGTGTGACTCAGGAGTTTTTTTTTTTTGTATTTGGAATATGAATAGATAACAAAGAAATGTTTATTCATGTTAAAAGATAATTTTATCAAACTATCAGCTAAATTAATTTTTATCTCTTGGCAATCTTATCAATGGGTTATGACGCATATCAATGATTCTATTCTTTAAAGGCAACTTTCTAAAATATGTCAGTCACACACACAACTATATATATATATATATATATATATATATATATAAAGATAATCTAATGAGTCAGACGAACCTATTATTAGTTTCGCATAAAGCTCTTCAGGGCTAAAAAGAGTCGGATTTTAGCCCTGAAGAGCTTTATGCGAAACTAATAGTAGGTTCGTCTGACTCATTAGATTATCTTTATTATTGGCTCTACTTAGATATCGAGCACTTTTTACATATTAGCTTCTCCTAGCGATTATATGAATATATATATATCTTATATACATATATATACATATAAATTGTTTTTTCTTTTGGCCAAATACTATACCAATAGATTATTTTTTGTTGGTACGAATATCTTGGTCCTTTCTTTTTTTCAAAAATTTTTTTCTTCCTGGTTGATGTTTGGTGGTATATTTTTACAATCAAACTTTCTGCTGGTTTTTTTCTCTCCGCAAGGATCTACCAACACGCTTGGTATATTAAATTATATATATATATATATATATAGTAGGAAGCGTGTGGTGTAATGGTTAATGTCACGGGAAATGGACTCGTCGCCCCGAGTTAAAATCCTGGATGTGGTAATTGCATTTCATTTAGCGCTAATACCCCTGTAAAAGGTATGAATCTAATTATTCTCCCTCCAGCTATGGGTAAATAGTAGGGAAGACTGGGCTCTTTAACCTTGGTTAGGCAACCGGTCTAGGAGAAGGAAAACTCTGAATTCAAACCTGTTAAACCCCGCTTAAGAAATTGACCTTGTGTTGCATCCTGCTCGTGCGGATGGGTTGGTAAATATATATATATATATATATATATATATATAATGGAAAAGGTGACATACTGGTGAATATGGTCACGATGGTTAGGTAGTGCAGAATTCAGGGGGGTAAGTCAGCGATATAACAAATACAAAGTGCTAAATACTAAGTAGAGCAAATTTATTATAAAATGGGTACAAGAGATAACCTACTCGTGTTTCACCATAAGGATCTTCAGGGTTAAATTCACTGAATTAATCGAGATACCAATTAATTACAGTTGATTACACATGTGTGTTCATTGCATTCATGTGTATGAGTGTTCATACAATGAACATCCACACAGTGATTTGTTTATAGTGGTGAAGGCTTGTGTTGGACCATCCACACTTTTTGGCACAGTCGATAGGAAAGAATTGGTGCATCAAGGGTTACCACAAACCCAATCAATGACCGACCTCAGGAATTTTGAATTTCAGAGTTATCCCTCTCCTAGACTGGTTACCTACCCAAGGCTGAAGGGCCCAGTCTGCCCTAGTATTTAACCCATAGCTGGAGGGAGAATATATGGATTCATACCTATATATATATATATATATATATATATATATATATATATATATATATATATATATATATATACACCATAGTGACGATTAAAATCCACAAAGTAAATAAGATAAAAACTTAAATACTACAGACTTTTTTGCACTAAAAACATGTAAAAGTGCCCAATAAAAGAGCTAAATATACAATTAAAAGCGATTGGTTTTTAAACCTGTAGCCAGATCGAACGGCAAAACTCACACCTGTGATGAGCCAACAACAGTCCATCGGTCGAACAAACAGTGAGTGGCATGTTGTACGTGTGGGCGGAAGCAGAAATGTGATGAATCCGACTAATGGTGAAATCGTGAGTGACCTTGAGGTCACTATTTGTAGTGGCAAGTCTCGTAGCTGGCAAGACGAGAGTTGTGACGTGTCTCAGCCAGACCGAGTATAAAAGGAGACGGTTGGACAGTGGCGAAGAGGAAAACACAACGGACTCAGTTTGTCAAAATTCGTCTCAAGTGTTACGGTGTCTTTGGTAGAATCAGAATTACATTTCGTTTGCTAGAAAACCTGTAGTGAGAGAGGAGACCTACCTCGTGCAACACGGTGTGACAGAGTGGCAGGCGTGAAGACTTGCCGTATTCTTGAAGGAAGCGGGCTAGGCTTTGCCTGGCATGTAGGACTGACCTAGAGTCGAACCCGCTTCCTTCAGAATGTAAGAGCTGTGGACGATCAGTGAAATAAGAAATAGCATAGTGGCCCGGATGTAGGTGGTCGCGCCGTGCTGACAAGTGTCGCACGTGCTGCACGGACAATTATGAGTGAAGAGCCTGGATGTGGTGAAATTGAGGTGTATTTAAAGGACTTATTCTCACAGACCAGGGAGAACGACTGCAGTAGTATTTTGTTGTCGAGACGAGCGGGACAAAGAAATAATTTTGGATATTGGATTTTGGAGTGTGATACAGTTGGGAGTGTTTAGACTGTTGATTGGAACCTTGCGTCAGACTTGACTGTGACCCCACACACACTGAACAGAAAAAACCATTCACTTTTAATCATATATATATATATATATATATATATATATATATAATATATATATATATATAAGTATTGAAACAAAAATTTCATTTTTCATATGATATATGTTTGTGTGTCTATGTCAAATCTCTATTTATATTGGATGTAAATATTTTTCTTTCTTTCCCTGTTTCTTCTTTTTAGAGGAACAAATGACCCCCATAGGTACCAGTGGTAGGTAAACGCAAACCACCCTAACAATTTTCTGTGTTAAACATCTTTAGTTTTGCTTGTTGTATTTTTTGTTCCATTCAATAAATCCACAGATGCTTCCTTTCCAAATTTGAGCAGCAATCATCTCACAAGATAACAGAAAAAATATTTCCATGTCAATTGAACACAAGGATCAATTAACATGGAAAGCCGCACACGAACCAAAGCTCATGAGTGGTCAATGCTAAAAATAGCATGTATACCTTTGGTATTCCTCTTTTGAGGCATCTTAGGCACTGGGCAATAATCCCAGCCCTGCCCCTTTCAATTGAGAGGGCAGATGTCTGGGAGGATGGACCCCTAGGATCCATGCTGATATTAGGGTCTAATAGATGGGACCATATGACCTTTAGGCACCCCTTTTGCTTTGCTGATTCATAAGTACATTTTTTCATTTACGCTGTCAATATCCGGTTGTTTGTTAGGGGTTAGGGTTAGGGCTTAGTTTAATAATTAAAAAAAAACCCTCTAAAAATCGTCTGTTAATAAACAACAGGATGTTGACGGTGTAAATGAAAAAAAATGTACTTATGAATCAGCAAAGCAAAAGGGGTGCCTAAAGGTCATATGGTCTAATGGATGAAACCACTGGATACAAGGCATATGGAAGGGCACTTATAAGCTTTATAAGTACTTGGCAGGTTGAGATGCCATTAAAATCAATCAACCATGAAAAGTGAGGCTGCTAATAAAATGGAAGCACTGTAATTAGAAAAAAAGAAAATTCAAAAATGGAGTGAATATATTGTTTTTATTTTGTGTTCAATTTTAATTTGAAAGCATGGTTCCTTTTTTTTTTCTGTTTTTAGAAAATTCTTCTTTTTTTTTTCAGTTGTTTTTATTGTTAAACTGAAACATTAACAATTGTTATTGCCTTACGGACACTAATACCTTTTTTTATATGGGCTCTATTTATGGACACTATATACACCTTTTATTTATGGACACTAATTATGGACACTATATACACCTTTTATTTATGGACACTAATTATAGACACTATAGACATCTTTTATTTATGGACACTATGGACATCTTTAATTTATGGACACTAATTATGGACACTATATACACCTTTTATTTATGGACATTATGGACACCTTTTTATTTATGGACACTATTTATGGACACTATAGACATCTTTTTTATATGGACACTAATTATGGACATTATAGATACCTTTTTTATACAGACACTAAATGTAGACAGTTTTTTTTTTATATAAACACTAATCATGGACACTATAGACATCTTTTTTTATATGTACACTAATTATGATCACTATGGATCCCTTTTTATATGGACACTATAGACACCTTTTTTATATGGACACCAATTATGGACACTATGGACACCTTTTTTATGTGGACACCAATTATGGACACTATGGACACCTTTTTTATGTGGACACTAATTATGGACAATATGAAAACTAATACATTTTGATTAACAAAATTTAGATATTCCACTATTTTATTTGTCTGAATTTTTGAGATTGAAGCTTGATAATTTATATTTAGAGTTTTTGGACTATTGTCCCCATCTTTATTGTTATGTACACAACGTTTCAGTTGATGTGTCCTCTGGTCTTCATCAGGTGTTTCTTGTTATTTTAAGGCAGGTTTCATATATTTCATATATGAAACCTACCTTTCTGGGACCCCCAAGCAAATATTTGAACTTAATATGAAACCAAGTTTCACAAATGGATTATAGGTTTTTAAATAGTTTATCCAGTTATATTCCATCCACTCAATTAATGATTTCCGATTCTTTCTCTGATGGTAAATTTAACATTTCTGTTAAAATCATGACCATTTGAGTGGAAATGTTATTCTGCAGGTATTAGTTTATTGTAATACATAGATTTGATTCTGTGTCTGAGAGTTGTTTAGTATGAGATAAAATTATCATTCTGACTTTCCGACATTGTTTTTGGCATTGTAATGATGTTAACTTTGGATCGTTTTTCTGAAATTCATTCTAAAAGGGCAAGTTATTTCATTGAGAATGTGAGTTGCTAACTTGGTGGAATATTTAGTTTTGGGTTATCTTCAAGCTACGCACTCCCAAGGATTTAAAAAAATTTATTTATTTATTTTTTTTTTTAGGAATGCTCCATTCAAATTAGCAGCAGGAGCCAGCTTTGTATGCTCTTTTAATCTTTTTTTTTTCGGAGAATTGAATTTGTTGTTTTTCATATATTCAAGCTAATTTAATTCTTAAATATAATATGTTTATATTATATTTATTTATATATTTATATTTAATTAGATTATATTTAATATATAATATTATATTAATTGATGCATATCATATTTTAATATATATTTTTTAATATTATTTTAATTTTAATATTATATATATCATATTTTAATATATATTATATATATATTATAATATATTAGTAGTTTGAAGGCAAATACAATGCGTATGAAAAATAATAACTAAAAACAAAAAGATGTTATTTTTGTCTTATCGATTTCGAAGCATGAACTTCATCATCAGAGATTCATATCAGAAAATACGGTTTCGGAGCTTAAACACTTCTTTCAACTGGACTGATTTTATTTTTCACCCCGTATTTTTCTGATACGAATCTCTGATGAAGTTCATGCTTCGAAATCAATAAGACAAAAATAACATCTTTTTGTTTTTAGTTATTATTTTTCATACGCATTGTATTTGCCTTCAAATTACTAATATATTATAACATACTTAACAATGCTTCAAGCAAATTACCAATTACTTATTTTAATTTTAATATTATATATATCATATTTTAATATATATTATATATATATATATTTTATATTATATTTATTAGATTATATATATATTTTATATATATTATATTTTAATTAAATTATACTCATTATATTTATATTTATATCATTTATATTTATATATATTTATATATTCAAGCTAATATAATTCTTAAATAATTGTCTTTTACAATAAATAATTTTGGGTATTTTTCAACAAATATGTCTCAACTTTTAACAATAAATTAGATTTTTGTTTTTCACTAATAAAATTTGAAAAAGCCGATCAAAAAAGCATTTGGGCCTGACTCCTGCTGCTAATTTGAATGGGACCATTTCTTAAAAAACAAAAAAAAGCTAAAAAATTCAGGAGTGCATAGCTTGAAGATGATCAAGTTTTGTTATTACAAAATCTTAGGGATAAATAATAATAAAAAATAATAAAAAAGTCTTGATTTATTGTCTGTGAATTTGTTGCTTTTTAAAAATTAATCATCAGCTTAAAAAAACAAAAGAACAAGTTTCTTTTTCTTCATTGATTCTATACATTTTTCATTGCTTTATAACATAGTTTTAAACTTGTATGGTAATCTGAACATTAGCTACATAAATGAGAGTAACCTCCCCTTGTTTCTTTCACTTTGAGGAAGCCGTCTGTTTTGGTCGGCCATTTTCATTCCACTGTAATCAATACAACTGCATGTTTTAACATGAAAATATCATAAAACGTGTTCTTAATAACAATTAAGTTCATTTCAAATAATGCACAAGTACAATTAAGAACACATTTTATGATATTTTCAGTTGTATTGATTTGAACAAATTTGTATTTTCAGTGTAGATTTACAGTGAAATGAAAATGGCCGACCAAAACAGACGGCTTGTTCAAAGTGAAAGAAACAAGGGGAGGTTACTTACATTTATGTAGCTAATGTTCAGATTACCACCTGTATTATTGATACTAGCTGTACATAACCCCTTTTGCATGTGGGTTTTTTAGACGGTCATTTATGTTTGTAAAGTATTTTTTGTGTTAAAATCTTTCTTTTTATTTATGTCTAACATGCATGTGACTTTCAAAATTTGATATCAAAAATATTTCCATCACAAGCTTAAAAGCCGCCTATTGGGCGGCTCTTCATTGGGTCTTTAACCCCTTAATGACAATTCATGAATCGAGGACATATTAAACTTGAACAATATTTTTCAAGCAATGATCTAATTTGTTTATTTGGAACTTATTGAAAAGTTGCATGACAAACAATATTAAAGTAAAAGAAGAGAGAGAGAGAGAGAGAGAGCTGTATGATAAACAAGATTTTTGGTTTTCCCCATTTGGGGTCAGTACAAACAGTTTGTTTCCATTGGCAACGCTTAAACAATTGATTATTTCCAAATTTATTTCCAAGTTATAAAAATTGTTATTGTATAAAAAAACGTTGTCATAGAAAAATCACCCAAAACAATTGTTGTAATTAAAACTTAGGAATCCATAATTTCAGGATTGCGGATCTGGATTCGGCCTGGGATGTTTTTAATCTGCTTATGGAGTTGGTCTGATTCCAAAACGGTATGATATGCTGGGTGTAAAGTAAAGGGAGAGAGACAGTAAAATAAAAGATTTTTCAGACTATTGTCCTCATCTTTATTGTTTCGGCCGATGTGCCCTCTGGTTTTCTTTATAAGTTTCTTGTCAAACTCAGTAGGGAACATTATCCGAAACAAAACAATAATAAATATAACAATAAAGATGAGGACAATAGTCCGAATAATCCAAATAATACAAATTATCAAGCCTCATCTCAAAAAATTCAGAGAAATAGTGTAGATAACAATAAAGATGAGGACAATAGTCCGGATAATCCAAATAATACTAATTTTCAAGCCTCATCTAAAAAATTCAGAGAAATAGTGTAGATAACAATAAAGATGAGGACAATAGTCCAAATAATCCAAATAATCCAAATTATCAAGCCTCATCTCAAAAATTCAGAGAAATAGTGTAGATAACAATAAAGATGAGGACAATAGTCCGAATAATCCAAATAATACTAATTATCAAGCCTCATCTCAAAAATTCAGAGAAATAGTGTAGATAACAATAAAGATGAAGACAATAGTCCGAATAATCCAAATAATCCAAATTATTTAAGCCTCATCTCAAAAAATTCAGAGAAATAGTGTAGATAACAATAAAGATGAGGACAATAGTCCGAATAATCCAAATAATCCAAATTATCAAGCCTCATCTCAAAAATTCAGAGAAATAGTGTAGATAACAATAAAGATGAGGACAATAGTCCGAATAATCCAAATAATCCAAATTATCAAGCCTCATCTAAAAAATTCAGAGAAATAGTGTAGATAACAATAAAGATGAGGACAATAGTCCGAATAATCCAAATAATCCAAATTATCAAGCCTCATCTCAAAAATTCAGAGAAATAGTGTAGATAACAATAAAGATGAGGACAATAGTCCGAATAATCCAAATAATCCAAATTATCAAGCCTCATCTAAAAAATTCAGAGAAATAGTGTAGATAACAATAAAGATGAGGACAATAGTCCGAATAATCCAAATAACCAAACGTATCAAGCCACATCTAAAACATTTAGACAAAAATGATATAATTTGTCTATTTGGAACTTATTGCAAAGCTGTATGATAAACAACATTTTTGGTTTTCCCATTCAGTGTCAGTATAAATAGTTTTTTTGCATTCTCAACCCTTGAACAACCAACATACAGCTGGCCATGAGAAAAGCAGGGTTTCATCTGATTTTCTGTACTTATTTTCTCATAGAAAAGCCACCGTAAAAATTTTTTTGTTTGTTTCTATTCATAACTTCGTTTTTTTATCTCTTTATTTATACTGTAATTAGTACAGAAAATGACCAACTTGCAAAAATGTTACACCCCAAAAATAAGGGGCGGGGGTCAAAATTAAGTTGTCTGAAAAAAATGAGAAAGTTTTGAAATATAATAAATAATGCATTATAAAGATCATTCATTGATAAATAAACACTGAAAATTTAATTAAAATCCGATAATTCCCTGATTTTTGGTAAATTATTTTCTGTAGCGTGGGTGGGGGGGTTAAATTCATTTTGTCAAAAACACATTTTACGTCAATTTTGGGCCTCCCTAGCGTAATGTAAATCAAGAGACAGTAAGACAAAAGAAAGAGGGTGAGAGACCGATCCGAGGTTAAACTGGTTTTCTAGTTTCGAATTTGAAATCATTTTAAAAAAATGGCTTTCAAACGCAATGTTTATTGACTTTGAAAATCAAAACGAAGATTTGTCTTCTGCTATATTTTTGATTTTTATTTCAATTTTCTTTTTTTTTTTTTTTTTTTTTTTTTTTTCATTTTGCGCAAGAAAAATTTATAGGATTTAGGTAGACAGTCCAAGGGAGATAACTCTATCAAGATAGAAAAATATAAGACTGCTAGATTTATTTCCCTTAGATTCAACCATTTTTTTTTTTTGTTTTTAAATTTCTTTATTTGCTTTAACAATTATAAGTCGGTATAAGCCAGACAGCGAGGGAGTCTATCCCCTTTTCAATATCGCTAGACCAAGGAGATTGTTTTTTGGCATCTAAGGTGGAGCGCCACACCTACCATCAGCTCCTTACTTTACCGCACAGATCCCTGTGCTACTTATACGCTGAGTTGGCGAGGACCGGTATCGAACTAGGAACCTTGTGGTTTCTAGCCGAACGCTCTACCGACTGAGCTAACCCGACCCTTCTTAATGATATATAAGCAGGTTTTTAAATGCAGTAATAACATGGGCTGTTTTGAGGCAAATCTAATTCAGTTAGACTTTGATAAAGAAATTGTTAATAAATAAAATGCTAATTAGAATTGAATAATGATTATTTAGTAATCTCTGATAATATAATGTAAATAACTAAGGGATTTGTGACGTCGGTGGTGATGGACTTTATGTAGTGTTGTGGCTTGGACCAGCATCTGGTTGGCTTGTAGATGCAGCTTCTTAGATCATCACCTGTAAGTGGATCAAGAATTAGATAAAACTAGAAGGGACTACCCAACGTTGCCTGGGTAGAAGTGGGGGAAAACCCCTCCCCCAAAAAAAGCCCCCCAAAAAACCCTCTGGTCTATTGATTTGTTTACTTTTGAGATTTGCAACTACTGAACATTTTTAAGTAAAATTTCAATGCTATTTCTATGTATATTTTAATTTCTAAATATCTTCGAATATAAATCAAAGCACAAAAAGCAAGACCCGGTGTTATTTAATGTGTATATATATTTACTTTGTTGTTAATTGTTTTATTTTTTATAGTTTAATACATACATACACACAACTGGTCTTTATATATGTACTAGAAGTGGTTACCCAGCGTCGTCTGGATTGAGGGGGAGGGTAAAAAAACGTTAGTCTGGCAGATCCATTATTACTGAATCACAAATTGGATCCTTGCTGGATGCCCCATTAAAATCCCTACACTAAAAGATCTTCTGTTGATCCGGCCTGGTGGGGCGTCAGAAAAAAACAAAGTGCACATACACTCTGAAAAAAAAAAATTAATATCTTCTATTTAGATTATTAAATGCAAAAACCTGCCCTGTCGGCTGGGGCGTTAGAATGCACTGACTGCACCTCTGCAGAGGGGTAAGACTCCTCCAATGGGGCCACCTGTTGGCCGTGGGTGGCGACCCGTGATGCTTAAGGATAGAACCCAGGTGGATGAGCAGTTCATGACTTGCACTTCTCCATTTTGGACCTATCTTGGGCTAGACGGGCGGTCGAAGAGGCTCCCTTCGATCAATCGGTTGGTCACGTCAAGCCCTAGCACTTATATGATTTTCCCAACCCTATTGCCCTTATGGCAAGCCCCAACCCCTTTTTATCATATGGGGGCTAGAAGGCGTTGACTGAGGGTCTACATGTCCTGGGAATGACGTTAAACTCTATCTGATGGTGAGGTTCCAGTTTTGGAGGTTTGGGGAATGTGGAGCACCCCTTCATCACCATTGCTCCCTGGTCCACTCTGACCCGGAGTGGTAGTACCTGTTAGGGACCCATCTATGGGTTAAATAGAAAAACATGAGTTGATAAACAAAATTGTATTATCCATTAAGAATTGATTTATTTCATAACTTTATCGACATTAAATGACCCACCGAGGTTGATATGCCGTAAAACAAAACAAAACCAAATGCAAAAACAAACAAAAATCCATGCTGTTACTATTCAAATTTTATTTTTTAATTATCTTCACGAATATAAATCAAATCTATTATTTTTGTTCAAAAAGCAAGATCTGGTTATAGTGAATGTGTATATATATTTACATTGTCGTTAATTGTTTTATTCGTCGTGAGACAGGTTAGTTTTATCCTACCGATCGGCACGTGTGTTATGTCGACCGTGGCTACGGCTATCCCATCCAGTACGAGAGGAACCGCGGGATCGGAGCAACAGTTCGTATGCTCACTCGAACGAGCGGCGGGGCCAAGCTGCCTCTGTGTGATAACGGCTGAAAGCCTCTATTACGAAAGGTGTCTCTTTTTGTTCCGCTGGAGCCTGCCATAGCGGATGTCTGTCGCTAGTAACGGCCGACGTAACACGTTTAAAACGTTAATTGGTTTATTTTCATAGCTTCATCTAGACATACAATACACACACACACACACATACATACCAACTGCCTTTATATATATATATATATATATATATATATATAATATATATAGATAGATGGTCAACTTTATGTAAAAAAACTTATAAGATATATACATATATATATATTTTTTTTTTTTTATTAAAAAAGATTTTTAATTTTTAGAAAACTTTTTTTTTTTTTTTCCTTTTATTAGGCAAACAAATGACATTAGTGAAAGACACATTTAGAGAAATCAAACCTGGTTTATCTGCGTACGCAAGTGATACTAATAAGGTGAGTATGATCACTTTTATTTTAATATCTAAATTATTATTTTGAAATAAACAATTCAAAGTGGAAAGACGTTGATTTTCTGGACTAAGGTTCTTGAACCAAAGGTTAAGGGTGAGGAAACCCTGACAGAAACCTCCAGAGGAGCTTAGCCATGTCAACTGTGGCATGCATGACCCACCGGCATATGGTATACGCTATGATGACCAGCAACATAAGTCTCAGTCATTTTTAAATGACATAAGTGGGCAGAAGGGGCTCAGTAAACTATAGTGAATGTGACTCATCAATGAAAAGGAAATATAAAAACCATCCAGTGGACAACCATAAAAATAAAAAAAATTAAATTATTAAGAAAATGACCATTTTCTAAGTCCTAAGATCTTAATGATTCTTCTTACTCTCCGGAAATTTGGTTTGAGGGAGGGACGGATATCTATCAGAGGTCAGAACGATAGTGTCAAAAGTTTTTGCTCTAACTTTAATAAGAGAATGGTGATCAGTGGAAAAGAAATCAGACACTCTTATTAGGAGAAGGATATCTCTGATATAAAAACCATCTAGTGGACAACCATTCCCCGCATCCTGTTGGTCTGCAGTTGGATTTGTTGCCGACTATCTTGCATCTCAACTTTTTGAACTGAGAGAGAGACTTAGCTGTCATACAAAGCTACATCTCTATATCATCCATCTATGTACAGATACTCCTTCAGACTATGACATGACTAAGGAGTGGCATGAACCGAGAGAGGGACCTAGCTGTCGTACAAAAGCTATATCTCTATATTATCCATCTATGTAGAGATATTCCTTCAGACAATGACAGGAGTCTAAGGAGTGGCATTCGGCTGACAAGACAATCAACAATATCTAACTAGCAGGACCTATGGATATACCACAGTATGATAATTTAATCATTACATTTGATATGTTTACTTTAAGAGCTATTGCAAAATAGTTCAATATGTAAAAGTATAAGAATCTTGATTTAACTCTCTCTCACTTGAGATATACAAGGGTTCATAAAGTTCATAGGCAGACCAAGATAATTTGATGGAATGTGACCAATGGAGGTTTATTTTTCAATATATTTCCCCTTGACAGTGATGCTGATAGCTTCTTGATTTAGTGCATCCTGTGACGCACATTTTTGCTTTGAATGAGTCCTCAGGAAAATTTATGGGTCCCAACTAAAGTCGTCTAACTCCTATCTTGTAATCTATCCTGTGTAGTTCATTTCTAAGGAACTATTGAAATGTATTTACAGTTAGTTTGAAATGGTGAGGGAAGAAAAAAGAAAAACACTGGGATGCACAGATATGATTTTACTGCATCCTTTTAGATTTTTGTGTGTCAGGGACGCAGGACGCTTACCTATCAACATCTCTACTTTGATGTTCACATCAACATCTCTACTTTGATGTTCACATCAACATCTCTACTTTTGATGTTCACGTCAACATCAATGTTCACGTCAACATCTCTATGTTCACGTCAACATCTCTAAACGTCATCTCTACTTGATGTTCACATCACATTCAATTCTTCCCATTGGTTCATACTGCAGCATATATAACTTTTCAGCCTATAAACTTTTCACCTATCTCTCGTACATAATGATTAATTTTTGATTTTAATTTTTTAGGCAGCACAGAGTCTTGTTAATATGCTTGAAGAAGCAAAGGCAACTATACCAAACGACCTTCAGCACACGTGTCCCATTGCGTTAAAAGCCACTGCTGGTCTGCGTTTATTAGGAGCAGAGACTGCAGAAAATATTTTAAACAAGGTAATGACTATTATTATTTTTTGAACTGAAAATATTGTTTATAAAAATGCAGGAATATTACATTAAGACCTATGCCCAGTGGACCCATATTCTTACTAGAATAAAACCAGTAAGATTTGTCATTAAATAACCTACAAGGCTTCATACAAGATATGTCAGAAAAGTTCCAGTATATCAGAAAACTTTGATGTGATGGGCATCATCCATTGCGAATTCTTGCCACAGGGCCAGACGATCCACCAGCATGTCTACAAAGAGATACTGTGGCGTTTGCTTTGTGCGCGAGAAGAGGCGAGAGATGTGACAGGACAACTCATGGGTGCTTCACCATGACAACACACCTACCCACACTACCCTGAGTATCTGAGAGCTTCTGGCCCAGAAGAACATCACTATGCTGGAGCAACCCCCCCCTCCCTACTCGCCTGACCTGGCTCCATATGATTTTTTCCTCTTTCCAAAGCTTAATGGGGTCGTCAAGGGAACCCATTTTGAGGATGTGCATGACATAAAATAGGCTGTGATGACAGAGTTACATAGAATCCTGGAAGAATCCTTCCAGGAGTGCATGCAAGTGTGGAAGAGAAGGATGGGAAAGTGAATTAGACTCGAGCAGGATTACTTTGAAGGGGATAACTTGTAGTTTGGATTTGAATTAAAATTTTTGTGACACCAGTCCTGGAACTTTTCTGACATACCTCATAGGCCATTAAACAAACCAACCAACCAACCAACCGAGTGGACAACAAATGACTAGACACAATCACCACACTTTAAAGGAGATTTGTTGTATATATAAGAATTAATATATATGAGAAGTAAACAAACAGACGATGTTTGTGATATGGCTATTTTCAGCCGACAATATTTGGGAGAATATGTGCTTAATTGAAGTCGAACCTAATTTTATGAAAGTTAATTCATTAATAATTAATTAGGCGGGATTTGCCTATTTAAATGTAAGGCTAAACAAATCGAGAAAAATCAATCTCTGTATGTACATTTCGGCCTATTAGGCCTCATCAGCAGGTTTTGAGTCACACACGGGGCGGTCTTCGTATCTATAGCTCACACACGGGGCGGTCTTCGTATCTATAGCTCTGCTGATGAGGCCTAATAGGCCGAAATGTACATACAGAGATTGATTTTTCTCGATTTGTTTAGCCTTACATTTAAATAGGTAAATCCCGCCTAATTAATTATTAATGAATTAACTTTCATAAAATTAAGTTCGACTTCAATTAAGCCCATATTCTCCCAAATATATATATATATATATATATATATATATAATTTCTTTTTTGCAGGTTCGTGAACTCTTCAAGACTTACCCATTTCAGATGGTTGATAACAGTGTTGAAATTATGAGCGGTATGGATGAAGGTAAGGGAAAATTTTATCTAAAAAAACTTTTATTTTTTTCATGGTGGATATAGAATACTAAGTCCAATTACCGTCGAATTGGCAAGACAAGACGGCAAACAGTCGTAACCGAATACGATTCTGAGATGCCGTAAAGACCACTGAAAAGTGGCAGGATTTATGGAGCCTCAGAGGATCCTACAAACCAAGCAGCCAATCAGGACTCAGGGAATGGACTCACCCAAATGCATGAGTGGACTGTTCTGAATTCCCATAAGTACCAGTTGTCTTGACACTGGTGCAGTTATGCTTGGCCAGTCACATTGTTCAAACCAATTGTTTACTGTCTAAACTGACTTCAATAGTGGATTATTTTGGTTTAAAAAAAGGGAAAAAAATGAAGAATTGGTATAAACGGCATCGAATGTATTGGGTGTTTTTTTTTTTTTTTTTTTTTTTTTTTTTTTTTTGAGAGGTGAAATAATTACATAACTTATCTAGTACATAAATGGCAATTTGTGTCTGTGTATAACTACTTGGTATCTACATCAGTGATCCGATCATGATGAAACTTTACACACATGTAAAGCTAATATTCAGCATATGAGCTCTTTATTTTATCCAATGTTTTCATTGAAACGATTGTTTCTTTTTTTTTTTCCATGTATCATTTTTCTCCTTAGATAGGTTATCTATCTATCTATCTATCTATCTATCTATACCTTTTTAGTAAATCCACTCTACTAACATATTGAATACTTTTATATTCTTTATAACCCTGACTTCGGTTAATAATTATATCAATGGTTGATGTTGTGATTGACTCGATATTCTATTTGCTGGTTAATCATCTACTTTACCATGTGTGTGTGTGTGTGTGTGTTGACTGAAAAGTTCATAGGTTGACCAAGATACTCTCATGAAATCTGACCTAATTAGGTTTATTTTTCAACATAGTTCCTCTTGTGGTCCACAAACTTTCATTGGTGTTGCAGTGTTTGTATCCCATTGGTCAAATGTTATCAACAGCAGATATAATGATATCATATGAACTTTTATGCCACCCTTTATAATATATATATATATATATATATATATATATATGTGTGTGTGTAATATAAAGATTATTGAAGGCAATAGACAATGCAATATGTGTTGAAAATTATATTTATTTAACTTTTTTTTTTTTTTTTTTAATTCTAAATATTTTCGGAAATAAAATTCCATCATCAGAGTTATTAAAAGTACTAGGTGTTTTTTTTATAGTACTTATCCTCAACTTCTTAAAACAAAGATGATTACACCATCGCCGTGGGGATAAGTACTATAAAAAAAACACCTAGTATGAGTTTAATAACTCTGATGATGGAATTTTATTTCCGAATATTTAGAATTAAAAAAAAAAGTTAAATAAATATAATTTTCAACACATATTGCATTGTCAATTGCCTTCAAAATCTCTATATTACACATATGCACAATGCTTCAAACATACTATAAAAAAAACCTTTATTTTATATATATATATATATATATATATTATATATATATATCTTATTATAATGGAGATTGTGTGTTTTTCTGTCTGTAACCGAAACTATATTACTACTCAAGTCACAAATTCCCTTAATTATTTATATCACATTCTCAATTTTATTTTTATTTAAACCTCAATTATTAATAAAATTGTTTTATATTATTAATACTGTTAACCATATCTACATACTATAATATGCAATTATATTTATATGTACAACAAAATAGCGGTTTACAGTATATGAATGGAAGGCTATTTGCATATTGATATTAAAAATGTGATTTTAATAAATATGTGCTTAGTATTTATTGATTTCTGTTTGGTTTTTTTAATGAATATAAGCAAACATTTCTAATGAATTCTTAAATGAAAGCCGTTAACAGAAAAAATAACTGTCATTTTATTCTTCACTTCCTCTTTTAACTAAATACTTAAATTAGAAAAAAATAACAATTTTCAGTTGTTCTATTTTTCGATTATACCCCCCTCTGTTTCAAATCTTTTATCTGCATTCTTATTTAGTTTCATTAGCCTTTCTAATTTAATATAATATATTATTACATTAAAACTTAAATACTTGCACCCGGAGGGTGCATATATTTGCTAGTATATATAATGTTGAAAAAATAAATAAAGGAAAGAAAGTATAGAATGGATAAAATAGGATATTTTAATTAATATTGATCCATATTTTATCCATTCCGTATTTTCTTTCCTTTATTTCTCTTTTCAACATACCGTTGGATTCACTTCCATTTTCATTTTACATATATGTGTGTGTATATATATATATATATATATATATATATATATATTACATGTACTTAGTAATAAAAACATGATATATTTAATTTACATATTTTACTTATATTTCCAGGTGTCTTTAGTTGGATCACTATCAATTATATGTTAGGTAAGTAATTTTATTTTATTTTATTGGGGCGACTCAAGTTGGTCTCCGCACAAAAAAAACATTTAAAAAAAAGATTTTTATCAAAATTATTAGAAACATTTGTTTTTTCTAATAATGAAATAATTTTTTTTAATTTTAGAAATTAAAAAAAATTATCTAAATTATTAGAAACAGTTTTTTTTTTTTTTTTAATAAAAAAATTTAAACAAAAATGAAGGAATTAAAAATTTGTTTTTCTTGTCTTTGTCCACATCTATGTTTTTGCAGATCTGCTGTCCAAAGCTGGAAAGACGGTTGTTGCTTTGGATCTTGGGGGAGGTTCAACACAACTTACATTTGTCCCATCAAACCCGGTAAGGATTTAGATATTTAAAAAAAATTTTTTTTCTTGTAGTGTTGCTTGATCATGTGGCTTTCATTCACTGAAAGCCACAGACTCAAACAACCCTGAGGTCATGACCATTCAATCAAACCTAGAAATTTTTTCTTGCCAATACCTTTAAGTTTCTCCTCTACCTGTCAGTAATAGATTACCCCAATCTCTCAGTTTCAAGGTTCCTGGTTCTATACCGGTCTCTACCAACTCAGCGCATGAAGATTGGGTAATCTGATCTGTGCAGTAAAGTGGGAAACTGACGGTAGGTGTGGCGCTCCACCTCAGACACAAAAACAATCTCCCTGGTCTAACATGAGCGAAAAGGGGATTGACTCACCTACTTGGCATCAGTATTTCAAATTTTATCATTTCACTTCTCTCATTCAGTTTTCTCAGTCTCTGCACTTTTCATTTGGATCAGAGTGTAGTATCTGTGCACTTTGTCTTGGATCAAAGTTTTCATGTACCTATAAAAAAAATTATTTAAAAATAACAAACATTTATTTGTTATCGTAAAAGGAGGTGGACTCGGCTACCTGGGTTCAAATCCTTAAGGGTCCTATTTCTCTGAATTTTTTAGCTTAACACTTGTAACCGGTCATGGTTAACGGAATAGAACAGTCTATCTCCATGGATTGAATAAAGGGTTCAGTTTGAAGTTTCAGGAAGGCTCTCGATTACGAGAAGAAACACCTGAAGAAGGCTGGAGGACACATTAGCCGAAACGTTGTGTATATAACAATGAAGATGGGGATAAAATAGTCTGAAATAATCTAAATAATACTTTTGATGCTAATTTGCATTTTATATGTGATGCTGTGGAGAATTTAGGGTATGATGCCTGTGGAGAATTTGAGGGTGATGCTGTGGATGATGCCTGTGGAGAAGGTGATGCCTGTTGGAGGAATTTTGAGGGTGATGCCTTTGAGGGTGATGCCTCTGGGGAAGGGTCCTGTGGGAATTTAGGTATGATGCTGTGGAGAATTTTGAGGGTGATGCTGTGGAGAATTTTGAGGTGATGCTGGGAGAATTTAGTATGATGCTGTGGAGAATTTTGAGGGTGTGTGGAGAATTTAGCCTGTGGAGAATTTTGAGGAGGGTGATGCCTGTGGAGAAATTTTGAGGGTGAGCCTTGGGAGATTTTGAGGGGATGCCTGTGGGGAATTTTGAGGGTGATGCCTGGGGGAATTTAGGTGTGATGCTGTGGAGAATTTAGATGCCTGTGAGAATTTTTGAGGGTGGGGAATCCTGTGGGAATTTAGGTATGATGCCTGTGGAGAATTTTGAGGTGATGCGTGGAGAATTAGTATGATGCCTGTGGAGAATTTTTGAGGGTGATGCTGTGGGAGATTTTGAGGGGTGATGCCTGTGGAGAATTTTGAGGGTGGATGCCTGTGGGGAATTTTGAGGGTGATGCCTGTGGGGAATTTTGAGAGGGTGATGCCTGTGGAATTTAGGTGTGATGCCTGTGGAGAATTTTAGGTATGGGGGATGCTGTGGAGAATTTAGGTTGATGCCTTGGAGAATTTGAGGGTGATGCCTGTGGGAATTTTGAGGTGATGCCTCTGGGGAATTTTAGGTGTGATGCCTGTGGAGATTTAGGTGTGATGCCTGTGGAGAATTTAGGTATGATGCCTGTGGAGAATTTTGAGGGTGATGCCTGTGTGAATTTAGGTGTGATGCCTGTGGGGAATTTAGGTGTGATGCCTGTGGGGAATTTAGGTAATGCCGTGGGATATTTGGAGGTGATGCCTGTGGGGAATTTAGGTGTGATGCCTGTGGGAATTTAGGTGTGATGCCTGTGGGATATTTTGAGGGTGATGCCTGTGGGGAATTTAGGTGTGATGCCTGTGGGGATTTAGATATGATGCCTGGGAATTTTGAGGGTGATGCCTGTGGAGAATTTTAATGTATAGATTTTGATTTTTAGAATTCCCTGATTTTTGTCAATTTATTGTACTAATTTTTTTCTTTTTTCATCTTTTAAGGAAACATTAGCTAAGGCCCCAAAAGATTTCAGCAAAAAAATTACTTTGGTTGGAAAAAAATATGATCTTTATACACACAGGTAAGATTAAAGTATAATTTGCTTTTTCCTTTATATATATATATATATATATATATATATATATAAAAATCATAGATTAAATATTATGGAGTTAATATTACTTACTGCAGTTTCATGCATACTTAATATCGTCTGACGATTGCAAGTATGCATGAAACTGCAATTACGGAATATTAACACCATAATATTTAATCTCTGATTTTAAATCTGTTCTGCTATTTTAGCATTGAGCACCTTCATATGCCAATACTTTTCACATCCATTCTCCATTATATTATATTATGGACTCTCTTGTTGATTTTCGACGCATGTGGGGTTCACACACACAATGAACACCCACACAGTGATTTGTTTATAGTGGTGAAGGCTTGTGTTGGACCATCCACACTTTTTGGCACAGTCAATAGGAAAGAATTGGTGCATCAAGGGTTGCCACAAACACAATCAACGACTGACCTCAGGGATTTTGAATTCAGAGTTATCCCTCTCCTAGACTGGTTACCTACCCAAGGATGGAGAGCCCAGTCTGCCCTACTATTTAACCCATAGCTGGAGGGAGAATATATGGATTCATACCTTTCCCAATGGTATTAGCACTATGTGAAATGCCAACAGCTTCGTTCAAGGAATTAAACTCGATTCGACGAATCCATTTCCCACGACTCTAACTACTAGCCCATGCGTCTCCATATATTATATTTATATATATATATATATATTATTATTATTTTGGGAACCACTGATATAGTCTTTAGATGCATACATGCAAAAGCAAAAATAATTTTGATACACACTGTAGCATAATAGGTTGGAAAAAGCCTGGAACCCAAGAGATTATGTATAATTAACGTGGAAGGTTTTTGATGAAAAATTACTAGGCCATTTGTCAAATTTTGATTGGTTCGGATAGAGCAGTGAAGAGAGTAAGAGAAAGGGATGAAGGATCAGTTTGGAATTAAGCAGTGGCAGGGTCAGACACAAGGTACGTGTCTATCCCCTAAGGCATTTTGACTTGGGGATAGAATAAAATAACTCATGAGAAAAAACAAGAATGTCTTGTGTTATTATTAAAAACTATAAATGGTACAAGGAAAGATATCCTCAAGTGAATCCCAAGTTGTTCCAGACTCAAAAGAGCAAAGAATGCCAGCCAACCCAACATCAGATCCAACAACTAGATTCCAGCCTTGAAAAGTAAAACAGGAATAGAAGATAGGCATTTCAGGATTGCTATTAACATGTCATCACTCCTTTCAGTCAAGCCCCACTATGTTACAGTCCTGCTAGTAATATTATATATATATATAATATATATTTTTTTTTTTTTTTTTGGTACAGGAGAACTTATATAACACTAAAGGTGAGCCCCATTCGTTCTTATGAATTTCTTATACAATCTGACTTTTATTCATCACCGGTGTATATAATTGAAAAGTACCGGTCGAAAAGGTCTTCGTGTATCCCCCTTTATTTTATATTTTATTCCATAATAAAATATTACCTCCCTAATTACATATGATTCCTCCACTTTTAGTGTTTTATATATATATACATATATATATATATATATATAATGAATGAATGTTTACTCACCTCTCTGTGGTACTCTCATTACTACTGGTTTCAATATACACTTAACAAAAAAATTAAAACCGGAATAGAGATAAGTATTTTATGATTATGATTAACACGTTTCAAATAAACCTGCTATGCTGCAACACTAATATAGATTTTAATATTAGTATGAAGAGAACTTATTTGTATTTATAGTGAGAATCTAATTTCTTTGGGTTTTTCTATTTTCTTTTTCTTCTCTTTGTAGTTATTTGGGACTTGGTTTAATGTCTGCACGTTTTCAGATGATGGATAAAATTCCAGGTAAACAATTTAATTTTTTATTTATCTGAATTTTTTGAGATGAGGCTTCATGTGTATTATTTTAATTTTTCGGAATATTGTCCTCATCTTTAATAAGGTATGTATAAACACAATGTTTTAACTTCTGTATCCTCCAACCATCCTCAGGTCTTTCCTGTGTATCTGAGTAATAACCTAACCTGGGAAATCCTTTTTAATAGTTTGAACTTTTGAAGATCTCATTCAAATAATTGTTTTTGCACACCTATCATCCTGACATGTATAACTGTTGCACGGACCGAGCAGTAACCGCTTCTCAAACTGACTTCACAACCTTCGCACGGACCTGGCAGCAAACACTTCTTGAATCGACTTCACAACCTTCGCACAGACCTGGCAGCAAACACTTCTCGCAAGGTTTACGAACGACTACCAAAGCCTCCGACACACTCATTATATAGGCCATGACGAGGCGACTGATTGGGCAATCTGCAGAGCTTCAGATTTGCATCAGCACACTTCGGCCCAGCACGCTTCCAAACTGCTCCACAACACACGCATGCAAATCGCGGACGCTTTCATGCATGATGTCGCATATCTTGCTCACGACAATCACAGCATTCATCACAAGAAAGCATCATGATCATTAAAAAAATAGATTTTACGCTTCCAGTGGTGCAGAAAATGCCAATAAACAATATATTTTAAAATCTTTTTTTTTTTATGATTGTGACACTTCTTGTGAAATTTAAAAAAATTTTTTTTTTAAATACTACAATAAAAATGAAACAAATATTGTTGCATACTGGCATCAAATTCGATATGTTATATAGCGGCATCAAAATTCACGGTATCTGCATACGTAGCGTAGCGGGTATCGTCACTAACCCTAGACGATATATGTAGTTGTCGTTTAATGAAATCTACAACACATGCGTATAGTAGGAGTTTTGACTTTATTTCTTCTTCTCGGCTGGTGGGTGGTGAGCTTGACAATAGGAATGTCCAAGGGTTGACGATGACTACTACTACTGTTGGGATGACTAGCGTTGGTGAGGTGGAAGGGGGCTGGTGATGGCTCACAGCCCATCGGCTGTGACCGTGAGTGCGTTCATTCACTTGTTCCCCGTCCGCTTTCTGACTGTCTGACCGCTCTCGACTGACTCTGTCGGCTCGACCCTCTGGCTTTTGTATTGACGACACGCCTACGCATCTTTATCTTTTGATCTGATAAAAGATGTTTGTTTTATCTTCTCCCTGCTTCCTTGACCGGAAAGCCTCACTTTAGTTTTCCCCTTTTTATAAATATATATTTTTATATTTTTCTTTTTGCCGGAAGCTTCGTTTTTACCGGGAAAAAAGTCCTTTGTCATTTTTGTTGTCTTTTCTTTGCTTTGTTTAATTTAACTGGAAATTCCTATTTCCGTTTGTACATTGTACAACAATATTATTCTGATTTTTCAGACTGTTGTCCTCTTTTTTATTGTGGTCTGTAAGAATACATTTTGGCTGCTGTATTCAAGAATAGCAATGACCCAACCTGGGAAATCAATTTGGATAGTTTGACTGTTAATCAAACAGGCGTCAAAGAACTTTTGAATATCTCATTCAAATAATGTTGTCATTTTTTTTTCATGCCCATTAATCTGAGAAGTGAATTTTTTAAATAAAAATGACGCTTCTTGTGACTCTTCAATTTTTTTGACAATTTAATAGAATATAGTACATACCAATTACACAAGCAAAAAAAAGTTTTCAAATATTAATGTTATGATATTTTTTTGCACTTTTTATTACCGATTTCATTAATTTTTCCTAAAAAAACTATAGCTCGGTACATTATACAATTTCATTGATATAGTTATTCAGCCTCTTATCTTTATAGAAAAAAAAAAGTACAAAATTTTTCTACTGCGTCATTTTTTTTTTATCTTCATAATAAAATAGGGGGGGGGGAAAGACCTTGTAAAAAAATATTTCCCCTAATATATTTTAGAAAAAAACTATTTCAGATGTATTTACAGGGGACACCAAACTACAGCCTACGAAGGCATTTTATAACACCTAAAAAAAGAACTCACGACTACTTACATCAGTATAAAATGTCTATAACCAATCGAAAACATTTTTTCCATTGAACTCTTTCTTTCTTTCAAAAACTTAATCTTTATTTGTTTCTTTTCTTGTTTTTCTCCATTTTTTATACTTTCGTCTTTTCCACTTGTTTATCTCTTGAAATTCTAGTCGACATCAACAATAATTTGTCCGTCTTGTTCCAAAGTGAAAATTTCATTCATTCACCCTCTCTCTCTCTCTCTCTCTCTCTCTCTCTTCTCTCTCTTCATTCATTCATTCACTCTCTCTCTTTTCATTCATTCATCTCTCTCTCTTCATTCATCTACATTCATTCTCTCTTCTCTCATTCATTCTTTCACTTCTTTCTTCTTTTTTATTCATTCATTCCTCTCTCTCTCTGTCTCTGTCTCTCTAAATAAATCCACTCTGACCCAATTCTCCATCCTCACTTATACTGTCTTTTCCCCAATTCTCATCCCCCTCTCTTTTCTCTCTCTTTCTGTCTCTCTTGAATTCTCTCACTTCTTTATTTCTCCCCCGCCTCCCTCTCTCTCTCTTATAAACTTTCTTTCTCCATTTCCCTCTCTCTGTCTCTCGCTATCTACCTATATCTTTCTCGCTCTTGATTCCCAACTCTCTCTCTCTCTCTCTCTTCTCTCTTCTCTCTCTCTCTCTCTCTCTCTCTTTCTTTCTACTCTTTCCCCCTCTCTTCCTTCTCTGTCTCTCCTGTCTCTGCTATTACCTATATCTTTCTCGCTCTTGATTCCCAACTCTCTTCTCTCTCTCTCTCTCTCTCTCTCTCTCTCATACACTTTCTTTCTCAATTCCCCCTCTCTGTCTCTCGCTATCTACCTATATCTTTCTCGCTCTTTGATTCCTCTCTCTCTCTCTCTCTCTCTTTCTCTCTCTCTCTCTCTCATACACTTTCTTTCTCAATTCCCCTCTCTGTCTCTCGCTATCTACTATTCTTTCTCGCTTTGATTCCCAACTCTCTCTTCTCTCTCTCTCTCTCTTAAAACATACAGAATGCAATATGTATGCCTATTTGTTATGTAACATAAGATGAATGAAGGAAATGTTAAATTACCTATATCTTTTTTTTTTACAGGTGATCCTGCCAAACTGACCACACCTTGTTTCCCCCAGGGGTCACAGAACCATTGACAAAAGGAGGAGTTAAATATATCATTAGGTTTGCGACATTTTTGCTTTTAGTCTTTTATGTACTCCCCCCGGTCAAAGGTGACTTAGAATATACTAACTGTATCCCCTTTGCAGGGGAGGGGGGTAAGACTGGATGATAAAAGTAACAGTTCCTGCTAGACCACTGAAGTTGAGCAGTGAAGCCTGTTCAATACCTGTATGGGTGACTACTTAAGCAATAGCAGGTACTCTAAGCTACCTAATCCCTTTGTTTATCAAAATGATTTCATTTGGCATTAGATAACCCGAAAAGGGTTGGTATGTCATAAAACAAAACAGCCAACAGTAAGTGTTGTAACTGAGTTTATCAATAAACAACATTGAATCCGGAAAAAAAGGGACCGGGTTAGCTCAGTCGGTAGAACGTCCGGCTAGAAAACACAAGGTTCCTAGTTCGATACCGGTCCTCGCCAACTCAGCATATGAGTAGCACAGGGATCTGTGCGGTAAAGTAAGGAGCTGATGGTAAGTGTGGCACCCCACCTCAGACGTAAAACAATCTCCTTGGTCTAGCGCTTGTGAAAAGGGGATAGACTCCCTCACCGATTGGCTGATACCGACTTTAGGCCACCCCTACTACTTTACTTACTTTACTTACTTATTGGTACAAGGGGATATAAATTGATAGTCAAACACGTAGTTCTTCAAACAACAGTAATGAATACTCTGTAAGCAAGACTAGTTACTACTTGACAGATACCCTCATGTAGTCTGTATCTTTTATATCTTTCTGTTGTGACTGAATTAATCAATTAACAATATTAAAAATCCGAAAAAGGCTTATTTCTTTTTTTTATAGGAATATAAAAGCCAACATGCAGTTCTCTAACAGTATGATTTGCTACTCGATTAGTAGTGACTCGACTATGAATACTACTACATAACTCGACTACAAATAAACTTGCATATTTGTATCTTTTATAAGTGTTCCGTTGGACTTGTCCAACTATCTTTTGGGGAAGTAGGGCTGGTTTAGCTCGGTTGGTAGAGCGTTCGGCTCGGAATCACAAGGTTCCTGGTTTGATACCAGCCTTCGCCAACTCAGAGTATGAGCAGCACAGGGATCTGTGCGGTAAAGTGAGGAGCTGATCATAGGTGTGGCGCTCCACCTCAGACTAAAAATAATCTCCTTGGTCTAGTGCTAGTGAAATGGGGATAGACTTACTCACTGTCTGGCTGATACCGACATTAGACCGCCCCGACGAATTTACTTTACTTATCTTCCCTTACAACACTTTCGTTGGACAAGTCCAACTTTATTGTATGAGAAATATTCTCTCTTACAACAATAAATGAGATGGGTTCAGATATCGGGCTGGGTAGTGGTGAATTATTTTGCTGGTTAAGATTTTTTTTTTTTTTTTTTTTTTTTTTTTTTTTTTTGCAATAAAATTTTTTCGATTTTGTTTAAGAATAATGAAATTATGGGATTCCACTCATTTTTTTTTTTTTTCAATGTTTTTAAAAAAAATTGTTTTTGTTTTCTTTTTTCAGTGCTCGTCCAGGACCACAATGGATTTGATCTGTGTTATTCCGTTGCCCAAGGACTTGTAAAGAAAAATGTTCAGTTGGTTTCTGAATTGAAAGAACATCACGTTATGGCATTTTCTTACTTTTATGACCGAGGTATTGAGTCTGGATTGATTGGTAAGAATTGAATTATTTTGATATTTTTTTGGCGCCAAAATATCAATTGAACTATTTATATACATAGGTAGTGTGTGTGTGTGTACATATATGGTATGTGTACTTATATGGTATGTGTGTATGTGTACTTATATGGTATGTGGTATGTGTGTACATATGTAAGAATGTGTGTACATATAAGGTATGTGTGTTTGTGTACATATGTAGAATGTGTGTACATATAAGGTATGTGTGTACATATAGGTATGTGTGTTTGTGTACATATGTAGAATGTGTGTACATATAAGGTATGTGTGTTTGTGTACATATGTAGAATGTGTGTACATGTGGTATGTGTGTTTGAGTGCATATGTGGTATGTGTGTTTGAGTGCATATGTGGTATGTGTGTGCATATGTGGTATATGTATGTATGTGTACATATATGGTATGTATATTTGTGTAATGTGGTATGTGTGTACTTGTATGGTATGTGTGTACTTGTATGGTATGTGTGTATGTGTGTACTTGTATGGTATATGTATGTGTGTACTTATATGGTATGTGTATGTGTGTACTTATATGGTATGTGTATGTGTGTACTTATATGGTATGTGTGTACGTGTACATATGTGGTATGTGTATTTTGTATACTTATATGGTATGTGTGTGTGTTTACATATGTTGTGGCATATGTGTACACATATATGGTTTGTGCTTGTGCTTATAATATACAAATATAGATATAAATAGGTACAAACATTTTGTGTACATAGGTGTGTGGTGTGTATGTGTGGTGTGTATGTGTAGTTTAGTGTAAGCATGTCATTGCTGGGGGAAAATGTCTGTAAATATAGCAGACCAAGGTGAATATAGCAGTCCACAATGTGTAGAGAATAATCTGTATATTAATACTCCTGTTTTATGACTGTTATCATCTTGCAACACCCTCTTCTGGTTAAAAATGAGACCATCCAAATTTTCCAAGATGAAATGCAAAAATATAAATCCTGATAATCTGGTGTTGCTTATCTGCCGAATTCTTATTTCTTAGGAGTGTTGTCACCTCGGCTAAATAATAGACCATTCCATTTTTATCATAAAGAAAGAAAGGGAAGAAAAAGGACATACTACATAGAAAAACTATAATAAGAAAGAAAATAGGGGAAAGATAGAGAAAGTGGGTGAGTGCGTGGAAGCAATGATACTATTCTGTTTCAATCGAACATGATAAAAAGATAGAAAGAAAAAGAGTGAGAGAGAGAGAGAGTTAAATCAAAGCTATTATAATTTTTTACATATTGAACTATTTTTCCATAGCTCTTAAGTAAACAGATAAAATGTAATAATTAAATTATCATACTGTGGTATATCTGCAGGTCCTGCCAGTAATAATAGTAACACCAGCACCTCATCTCCGAAATATTAAGAGATATTTTTGTTTTATTTTCAGATCCAAGTGGTGGTAACGTGACAGTTCAACAATTCCTGGAAGCAGCTAAAAAGGGTATGTTATTTTTTTTCTTTTTTTTTTTTTTCATAGATTTATTTATCTAAGAGCACCGACTGCACCTCTGCAGAGGGGTAAGACTCCCCTAATGGGGCCACCTGTTGGCCGTGGGTGGCGACCCGTGATGCTTAAAGATAGAACCCAGGTGGATGAGCAGTTCATGACATGCAATACTCCACTTTGGCCCTATCTTGGGCTAGACGGGCGGTCGGAGAGGCCCCCTCTGATCAATCGGCTGGTCATGTCGAGCCCTAGCACCTATATGATTTTCCCAACCCTATTGCCCTTATGGCAAGCCCCAACCCCTTTTTATCATATGGGTGCTAGAAGGCGGTGGCTGAGGGTCTACATGTCCTGGGAATGACGTTAAACTCTATCTGATGGTGAGGTTCCAGTTTTGGAGGTTTGGGGAATGTGGAGCGCCCCTTCATCATCAATGCTCCCTGGTCCACTCTGACCCGGAGTGGTAGTACCTGTTAGGGTCCCATCTATGGGTTAAATAGAAAAATGTATTTATAAAAAAATTGTATTATCCATTAAGAATTGATTTATTTCAAAACTTTATCGGCATTAAATGACCCACTGAGGTTGATATGCCGTAAAACAAAACAAAACAAAAATTATCTAAGAGGTTAATTCAAAATCTGTGTAAATGAGTTATGAGCATTTGTAATATGGAATATGAGGTGAAGAACATAAAAAAAAAAGAATTAAGATAAAAACCATAAAGTCAGGTATAGCAGAACATATAGGAGATAGCAGAAATACTTGCCACAGATTAAACTATCACCTGTTTGATGCAAGTGAACTTAGGCAAGTTAATATCTTACCATTTTAAAACAAAATTTTTTTTTATTAAATATCAAACATCTTGCTCTGATGATGGCCGTTTTTCTGTATACTTAAAAAAAACTTTTTATATATTTTCTATTATTATTATTATTATTATTATTATTTTATTTTATTTTATATCTTATTATAATGGAGATTGTGAGTTTTCCTGTCTGTAACCGAAACTATATTACTATACAAATTACAATTCCCTTTGTTATTTACATCACATTCTCCACGATTTTATTTTTTTTATTTAAAACCCAATTATTAATAAAATTGTTTTACATCATTAAGACTGTTGACCATATCTACATACTAATAACATGCAATTGTATTTATATATACAACAAAATAGCGGTTTACAGTGTGAATGGTAAGGCTAATTTGCATTTTGATATTAAAAATTTGATTTTAATAAATATATGCTTAGTATTATTGATTTCTAATTGTTTGGTTTTATCTTATTGAATATGAGCAAAAATCTCTTCAATAAATCTTAAAAGAAATCCCTTAACAAGAAGAAATAACTGTAATATTATTCTTTACTTTCTATCTTAACTAAATAGTTAAATTAGGAAAATTCAATAAAGACAGACGGGAGTAATGTAAAATGATGGAAGAGTTAGTTTCAAAGTTGTTCTATTTTTCAATCATACCCCCTCTGTTCAAAATCTTTTTATCTGCATTCTTATTCAGTTTCATCAGCCTTTCTAATTTAATATATTCTATTATATTAAAACCTAAATACTTGCACCCGGAGGGTGCATATATTTGCTAGTTTAAAATAATAATGAATAGAATACAATGTGTACAAGAACATTTTCTCGGCTGAAACATGTGTCGGCATTTCATTAAATATCTTTATCCATTCAACATTTTCTCTCCTTTATTTATTTATTTTTTTCAGCATATATATATATATATATGATGCTTTATTTAGAACTGAATGTGGATGACAGTATGTGTATATATATATATTTATATATATATAATAATAATGATAATGAAATTTATTGTGCACACAACTCCTCAAAGTCTCATGTCAAGTACACAGAATAATGTATTAGTGTCAGGAACATGAACAGTTTACAGTAGTAATATGCATGTATGTGTGCGCGTGTGTGCATATGTACATGGAGAGTGGCATCAGGTATAGTGTCAGAGGACTACAGGAAGCATGGAGGCTTTGAAAGACTCAGTGCTTCGGCAGCCTACAACAGACGCGGGCAGTTTATTCCATGTCTCCGCAACTCTGAGCGTGAAAAAATGTTTCCGAAAGTCACGTGAGCAGTGCTGTTTTCTGACTTTGTAGGCATGCCCATGTGTGTTAGAAAAATGGAGATCAAAAAGGTGCTCAAGGTTGCTGTTGTTAAGATGATTAATGACCTTATGAGCATTTACCAGGTCAGTTGCCAGACGCTGAGATATATATATGTATATATATATATATACATTTATGATGTTTTATTTTTTGTTATAAAGATGTTGCAATTTTATTTTTGGGTGCTGAGTTTCAGTGCTGTAGAGTTTGGTAATAAATAATACCTAATAATATCCGTTTTGATTGTATAATGTTATACAAGAAATAATACAATCCTGGTATCTTTGATTTATAAGAAATAAGGGCAGGGTTAGCTCAGTTGGTAGAGCGTTCGGCTAGAAACCAAAAGGTTCCTAGTTCAATACCGGCCCTCGCCAACTCAGCGTATGAGTAGCACAGGGATCTGTGTGGTAAAGTAAGGAGCTGATGGTAGGTGTTGCGCTCCACCTCAGATGCTAAAATAATCCCCTTGGTCTAGCGCTAGTGAAAAGGAGATAGACTCCCTCGCTGTCTGGCTGATACCGACATTAGGCCACCCCGACGACTTTACTTTACTTTTTATAAAAACATTGTTATGAGTGTATGTTTTTAGGGCCAATACTGTAAATAACACCTAACAATATCCGTTTTTAATTCACTGTACATGATATGAACAAATTAGCATAAGTTAAGATTAATTGATATTTTTCTTTTGTGCAGCATGTGGTACACCACTACCTGGTCACCCTTATCTATGTATGGATCTGGTATATATCTACTCAATTTTACATGATGGATACACGCTACCAATTGAAAAAATTGTACAGGTATGGATTTATATTTATTTATATTTTCCACTATATATATATATATATATATATATATGATAGTAAACAAACAATCTGTTTGAGATGGCGATAGCCGACAATATTTTGGAGAATATGTGCTTAATTAAAGTCATACCTAATTTTTGAAAATTAATTAGTTGATAATTAATGAATTAGGCGAGCATGTCTGTTCAAATGTAAAGCGTAAACAAATTTAGAAAAAGTCAATCTCTGTATGTACATTTTGGCATACAGAGATTGACTTTTTCTCGGTTTGTTTCCGCTTTACAGATATGCTCGCCTAATTCATTAATTATCAATTAATTAATTTTCAAAAATTAGGTATGACTTTAATTAAGCACATATTCTCCAATATATATATATATATATATATTATTATTATTATACTAAAGCTGAGTTAATCAACTTTTACTTCTTAAAGGCTTTTTTACTGTTTAGTTTAATGACACAAAAATTATACTAAATTATTCCTTACTTTTAGGATTGAATTATGTTTGAAAAAAATTGTTTTAATTGGTTCTAATTAATTGTAATTTGCAATTAAGTCAAAAACCGACCAATCTCTTACTTTACTCTCTGTTTATCTCTTTCTTTCCCTCTATGTATCTCTTGACTACCTCCTCGTTATATAATGTTAGTTTCTCTGGAGGGTAAAAGAGAGAGAGAGAGAGAGCAGGGAGAATTTGAAATGTATTTCTATGTTAAATTTCACAACCAGCAACCCGTAACTTAAATGAGGTCAAACATTTCCTTTCTTAGAAAGCTAGCAAAATGATTTAAAGGTTTCGTCCAGCTTATTGACCAGTGCATGAGGCGCCCCAAAAGGGGAGTGTCGAAGCGATCATGCACTTTTTGCACTGGTCACTGCATAAACTTTGGTTTATGCATGCACCCACCCCAAGATCTTGTATCATATCCGGCTGAGTGGGAGGCTGGAAAAATAACTACAGGCCAAATTATTTGCAAACTTTTGACTGACACTGGTAATTTTTGTTTACTTTTAAGATACCAAGTTTTTCAAATTCAATGCTACTGTGACACGATGGTTAAGTGAGAATACGGTCAGAGAAAAATAAAAGAAAGAAAATAGAATGTGTTAGGTCCAGATATATGTATATCAGTGGGGTATGTCCTTAGAGCAGTGGTTCTCAAACTTTATACAGTCTGGGCGCACTTACAGTTCTACAGATACTTGATAGTGCACTGTATACAAAATAGGACTAATATGTTATTAAGTTAACTGTTAAATATATAAAAAATAACAAAAGCAAACTTAACATACCTCTATGAAGTTTATTCATTCATGTGTTAATGAGAAACATGAGCGCACCTGAAAAAGCTCTGGGGCTCACTGTTTGAGAACCACTGCCTTAGGGAGACAAAGGATCATTCAGGTAAGGGTTTAGGAGAGTTATGAAAGATGTACGGCCATCATTCTGGACTAGGACACACACTACTTATGTTTGGCCGAATTTTATTTGAGAACTGATTGAATTTTAAAATAATATCTTATTATAATGGAGATTATGGATTTGTCTGTCTGTAACCGAAACTATATTACTATACAAGTCATAATTCCCTTAAGTTATTTACATCATATTCTCCATGATTTTATTTTTATTTAAACCTCAATTATTAATAAAATTGTTTTACATCATTAAGACTGTTAACCATATCTACATACTAATAACATCCAATTGTATTTATATATACAACAAAATAGCGGATTGCAGTGTGAATGGGAAGGCTAATTTGCATATTGATCTTAAAAATTTGATTTTAATAAATATATACTTAGTATTATTGATTTCTAATTGTTTGGTTTTATCTTATTGAATATGAGCAAAAATCTTGGGGATAAATCTTAAAAGAAATCCATTAACAAGAAGAAATAACTGTAATATTATTCTTTACTTCCTATTTTAACTAGATAGTTAAATTAGGAAAAATTTACCAATGAAAGAGGGGAGTAATGGAAAATGATGGAAGAGTTAGTTTCCAAGTTGTTCTATTTTTCAATCATACCCCCTCTGTTCAAAATCTTTTCATCTGCATTCTTATTCAGTTTCATTTGCCTTTCTAATTTAATATGATATTTTATTATATTAAAACTTAAATACTTGCACCCGGAGGGTGCATATATTTGCTAGTTTATATAATAATTACTAGAAGCACCTACCCGGCACTACCTGGGTAGAGCAGAGGTAAAAAGATAGTCTCGCAGATCTATTAGTGTTGAATCACGAGTTGGATCCTCGTTGAATACCCCATTAAAATCCCTATGTAAAATAAAGCTTGCGTTGATCCAGACCCTCTGAAAAGAAAAATCAGTGTCTCCTATTTAAAATCATCATCATCATCATCATCATGCAGCTCGGATATCCATGATAATCTCTCGCCAACCTTCCCTATCACTCATTGCCCCTGGGAGGTCCTCTGCGCAGCATCCAGAATCCTCACATAGTTGGTCAATGTAGGTCCTTAGTGGGCGTCCTACATTAGCATGTCCATGTGTTGGCTTCCACAGGAGAATGTCGCTTACAAGCTCGTCTCCGCTTCTCCAGCAGTGCCTAACATGCCTAGTCCGTCTCGCCCGGATGGTTTGTGAGATAGGGGGCAGGTGACCATATAGTAGCTTCTTTGTGGGGTGCTGCTTCCACGACTTGTTCAGGATTGCACGCAACATTCTTGTGCATACTAAATGCAAAAAAAAAAAAAAAGAAAGAAATTCCATGCTGTTATCATTTAGATTTTATTTTTTAATTATCTTCACGGATATAAATCAAATCTTCATTGTTTTTATTCAAAAAGCAAGATCTGGTGATAGCGAATGTGTATATATATTTACTTTGTCGTTAATTGTTTTATTTTCATAGTTTCCTCCGGACATACATACACACAAACTGCCCTTTATATATGGATTAATAGCGTCAATCCCAGAGGGCCATCCCTCCAGGCAATACCTGCCCCCTTGACTTAAAGGGGCAGGGCTGGGTTTATTGCCCAGCGCCTGAGGCGCCCCCTTGAGGGGGAATGCCGACGGGATCGACGCAATTTTTCTACCCGCCACCCATGAGTCTCGGCTTGTGGGTGGTCCCACATAAATAGGGCCTTCGTGCCTGACTCGGTACGAGTGGGGTACTGGGAAAATAAAGCCCTTTATATATGGATGGATGGTCTTATATTACTTTTTTCTTTACTGCAAATTTCATGTGTTATCACAATTATCAGATGGAGAAATAGAATATAATCAACCTGACTTTTTGGTTGGTTGGATTTTACGGCATGTTAACCCTTGTTGGGTTATTTTTGTTTGCTACACAAAGCAAAACATTGACTGAGTGACAACTTGTAAATTGGAAGACTCATAAGTTGGGCACTTGTAAGTCAGGGTATTGCTGTATCAATTAAAAAAAACATATAACCTTTTAAAATATAAAGAATGATTCACCAATCAACTGAAATAATACATAAATTCACACACGCACACACACACACACACAAGCTTAATTCCGCTAGGATGGTCAGCTGTGTACATATGTTTCACTAGTGTTTCACTAAGTATAGGGAAATAGTATATATGATGAGACTTAATAAAGTCGAACAGTCTGTACGGTATTCTACACATCGAGCCATACTGGGATTACACTTGTCAAGTTTATTTTCTATAAGAAAAGTATCGAATTTTATGCGATACATGCGTTGTAAGTGCCTTCAAGTAAAGAAAGGTAAAATGGATATGAATCCGACAATATGTGGAGAAAGTTTGTAGAAAAAACAACAAGATGTTAAAAGTTTTGCAGACAGAAATCTGTTTCGACCATATGAAGAGGTCATTATCAAAGCAACATTGTAAACGGAAAGACGAAATAAATACATCATTAATCACGAGGCACAGAATGCTCTCGATCAATACCAGAATTTTCAAAGAAATTTTTTTTTTTTAAATTACGGTACTGATCGAGAGCGTTCTGTGCCTCGTGATTAATGATATATTTATTTCGTCTTTCCGTTTACAATGTTGCTTTGATAAAGACATCTTCACACGGTCGAAACAGATTTCTGTCAGCAAAGCTTCTAACATATTTCTACATATATATATATATATATATATATATATATATATATATGTATATGCTAGCCTGTGCGAGCGAAAGAGAAATAAAGAAGAGAGAAACGCATGAAACGGTTCTATATTCATATATAAGAATCAACGAACGAAAAACATTTGAATAAATTGCTGACTTTTGATTTAGGTCGGAAAATTAAAACGGAAAGTTTTTGGTGGTGGTACCCAATGACAGTTTAACTACAGTCTATGAATTAACATTTTGCGAATTGGGTTACGGTTTTAGGGGATTAAGGTTGT
>CM042172.1:87500-115000 GCA_023376005.1 Doryteuthis pealeii
ATTTTTTACACCCACCCACCCACACACGTGTGTGTGTGGGTGCTGGGAAAACTTTTTTTGGTTGTATTAGAAGCATGGAAAAAAAGTAAAGATCAGAGTCAGAATTATTAATATTGTGTTCTTTATATAAAAAGTTGATGAATTAATGTTTTTTTCACACAAGTTGTGTGAAAAAAAACATTATAATTCAATAGAAACATTTTTGTTTATGTTTCGTTATTATGAAATTTTATTTTTACATTTGGGGAAATAATTTGTTGGTTAAAAAAACTAAAAAAAACAAAAAAAAAACAAACTTAAAAGACTATTTGTTACTTTCTGATGAGCTCATTTGTTTCAGGAAAGAATTTAATGTCCTTTTTGGCAGAGCTGGTTTTATAAGGGGGTGCCAAGGGAGTAATTGTCTCAAGCCTCCTTACCAAAGGGGGCACCTATGTTGTATACCCTTTTCATTACTTCTTTACTTCTATTCTTCTATTGGCATCTTTGATATCTTAACTTCGTCTTGGTGGTCGGTCGCACTTAACTCATTTCTTCTTCTAGATCAGTCTTGTTACCAAGACATTCACCAACCACAAAACTGTGTTATTTTCTTAAGCTTTTATTTCCTTAACTAAACATTTCATGTAACTAAATATCTGACTAATATAGCACGTGTATGCAGTGAGTTCCAGTTAAGGCAAGACATATTCTCTGCCGACGTCCAACTGAAAACTGAGGACCCAACCAGGTCCCACGTGACTTCACGTATTTTGCGGGCTTTCTGTACTATTCCATGGAAAGTCCCGCCCGTGATATGAAAAGGGCCGTCCCTTTAGAAATACAGGGGATTGACAATAATCTTATGCAACCGCATAGATTATATAACACCTAGACTTCTTTTATAAAAATGAATTTTAGGTTTAAAAAAGCAAATAATGATGATTTACTGCAAACTGAAAAGAATTAGCTCAGTCGGTAGAGCGTTCGGCTAGAAACCACAAGGTTCCTAGTTCGATACCGGTCCTCGCCAACTCAGCGTATGAGTAGCATAGGGTCTGTGCGGTAAAGTAAGGAGCTGATGGTAGGTGTGGCGCTCCACCTCAGATGCTAAAAACAATCTCCTTGGTCTAGCGCTATTGAAAAGGGGATAGACTCCCTCGCTGACTGGTTGATACCGACTTTAGGCCGCCCCGATGACTTTACTTTTACTTACTTGTTGTATAATAGAAATTGAAAAATGTTATTGAAAAATCTGTATAGGTTGTTGATCTTTGATTAATTGCAACACTCTCAAAGACACACACGGCCCTCGGCCCACATGTGGCCCATCAACTACTTATCAACGGCCTATGGAATGTTACATAATTATTAGATTCCTAATAATTATTTACAGTAGTGTAGAAATCAAAATGGCTGCTATAAGTTGCAGCCCACGGCCTTGAAGGATGAGTGACAAGGCTTGACCTCATCCTGATCCTTTCCGGTGGATACCGTGAGAATCGGTGGAGGAGACTCTCTTCCGGTTTAGATTAGAAATAGATTTTAGCCAGTCGGCCAAAACCCACGACAGTAGTGAGTCGTGTTATACACGCTCCGACTCGATCTGCGCAGGTAGTCTGGTGGGGATTTTGAGAATAAGATATGATCAAAGAAAATCGAAGTCTTGTGTTATTATCTAAAAACTACCAATGACACAGGGCTTCTGATAAAGAGAAATCCCCAATGGAAGACCAGACACGAAGTCCCCAAGACGAAGTCCAGACACTAGAAGAAGACGTAAGATAGAAAAGATGAACAGCAGAAGAATAGAAGAAAAGTAAAGAAGGAAGAACCATTTTTGTTATAATTATTTTCTTGAAACTTAGGCATCAATTAAAAAATTATTTTTTCTATTCTATTCACATTGGACTATAATAATTATAAAATTATTTTTATTATATAAAAAAATGGTCATTTGCTGCAAGTTGGAAATAATTATATCACTTTGTTAAATAATACAAACCAAAAAATGTTAATTCTACATTCAATATAAATGAGAAAATAAATCAAATATTTTCTTTAGATCCTAACTTATACAGGGTGATTGTAGACTAACTCTCTGGATGTTGGAACCAGGAGTAGTAGATCCTGGCCCTATATACAGGGTGATTGTAAAGTAACTCCCTATTCTAAAAATCTTATAATTTATTTCTGAATTATTAATTTTACAAAGAATGAATATGAGAAGAACACACATAACATGGAGTTTTATTCAAAATTCTATATGGGCATTAGCATTCACCTCCAGCCTCTCAAGCTGCTCGGGAATCGCATCAAATGATCTTCCTCGTAAATCTTGTGGAATGGCAGAAATAAATTCTCGTATTCATCCTTCAGGTTCTTCGAAAGTCATTGGTTTCATAGTATATACTTGCTCCTTCAGACAGCCCTAAAGAAAAAAATTGCTGGGTGTTAAATCAAGGTTCCTGTTTGGCTACGACTGCGGACCACGTCTACCCATTCATCTCCCAGGAAAGTGGGGATTCAGCCATTTACGAACAACAATAGCAAAATGTGAAGGAGCACCATCTTGCACAAAAACATATTTAATTGCCATATAGGAATATACATTAAAGAATTGAGAAAAATGTAACTGCATATAAAAAGAATTATGAATAATTTAAAATAGGGAGTTACTTTTCAATCAGCCTGTATATTAAGGAACATACATTAAAGAATTGACAAAATGTAACTGCATATAAAAGAATTATAAATAGTTTAAAATAGGGAGTTACTTTTCAATCACCCTGTATATTAAGGAACATACATTAAAGAATTAAGAAAAATGTAACTGCATATAAAGAAATTATAAATAGTTTAAAATAGGGAATTACTTTTCAATCACTTTGTATATTATGGAACATACATTAAAGAATTGAGAAAAATTTAATTACATATAAAAAAAATTATAAATAGTTTAAAATAGGGAGTTACTTTTCGATCTGCCTGTAGATTTTTTTTCTTTTTAATAAATTTAATTTTATTTCTCATGTACTTTATTTAATTTTCATATTGAGGCAACTTGAGGGCACCCCTAACCCGAAGTGCCCTCCCCCTGGCTAGCCCCTCCCCACCACCTAGGTCTAAATCCGGCTCTGCTTTTTGGTTGTTATCTTCCGAATCCACACGGATCATTAACGATCCGGTTAATCCATGACATTTCTAATTAATTAATCGATCCGATCTTGTTAGACAATCTCTTTCGTCATATTAATATCTCAAATTGGGAATAAATAAAATACAAAACAAAAAAAAGTTTATACTACAGGGTGCAGCAGAAATATCACCCCCCCCTCCACATTTCAAACCGTCACCTGTGTCGTGCTGTTACGATTCTTGTCGCCATTTTAGGCGTTTAGGTCTCCTATTGATAAATCCAATGATAGAAAAGGGTCTCAGTAGTAGAAAGTCCTGTCATACTCCTTGAAATCCTGGATAGAACAAGAGTGTACTTGTAGCTGAGAATCCAGTTGTAGTCCTTCTGGTATTAAGTCTAGTTAGCAACTGATTTCAGGTCAATTACCAACGACCTTAACTGCATGTCGTTTTTTTCATTGGTCAATGCCTGCTGCTGATTTTGGGAAAGTCTATAAATAAAAGTGGTGACTTATTGTACATATTATATTCCTGATTGTTCAACAATTTTCAGCTTGGTTTGCTTCTAAAATTAACCCTTGCTAAATATTAGATACAGAAAATATAAAGAAATTTGCTGTTTATGTAATTTGGGATAATGTGGCTAGGATTTATTGATATGAAGTCTGTATGTGTATATGTATATCTGATGTGTCCAATTTTCAGTGTATATCTATCTATCTAATATATATATATATATATATATATATAATATATATATATATATATATGGGCCGGGTTAGCTCAGTCGGTAGAGCGTTCAGCTAGAAACCACAAGGTTCCTAGTTCAATACCGGTCCCCGTCAACTCAGCGTATGAGTAGCACAGGGATCTGTGCGGTAAAGTAAGGAGCTGATGGTAGGTGTGGCGCTCCACCTCAGATGCTAAAACAATCTCCTTGGTCTAGCGCTATTGAAAAGGGGATAGACTCCCTCGCTGACTGGCTGATACCGACTTTAGGCCGCCCCGTCGACTTTACTTTTTTTTTTTTATACCAATCCCTCCGCACGAGCAGAATGTGACACAAGGTCAATTTCTTAAGCAGAGTTTAACAGGTTTAAATTCAGTTTTCCTTCTAGACTGGTTGCCTAAACAAGGTTAAAGAGCCCAGTCTGCCCTACTATTTACCCATAGCTGGAAGGAGAGTAAGATTCATACCTTTCCCAAGGGTATTAGCACTAAGTGAAATGCAATTACCACGTCCAGATTTTGAAGATCCCATATAGAATCATCCCTTATTACCAGTTTTGGATACCTTACACACACACACACACATATATATGTGTGTGTCTGTATATACATACATATAGATAGATAAATAAATAAAAGTTTTAACTTCTGTTACAATTGTGGTCGACATTTTAGACGTTTAGTTCTCCCATGGTAGAAAAGGGTGTAGTCTCATTAGTAGAAAGTCCAATTGTATTCCTTGTAGCTGAGAATCCAGTTATAGTCCGTCTGGTATTAAATCCATTTAGCAACTGGTTTCAGAACAATTACCAATGACCTTAAATGCATCCTATGTTGTTTTTAATTGGTCAGTGCCTTGCTCCTGATGTTGGTAAAGTCCATAAATATAAGTGGCAATTTTTTGTACATCTTATATCCATAGATAGGGGCACCTCCTGTAGTATAATGGTTAACAAGCTAGATTTGCAGACCATTGTTAGTGAGTTTGATTCTCACTGGGTGCCCCATACTTCTGGCCTTGTGGCACATCTAAGCTAAGCTTAGTAAATAACTATACCCATAGATAGTCCAATAGGTGTAAGTGAACTTAGGCAAGTGGTAATGGTAGCTCCATTTAAAAAAAAAAATTTTTTTTAGGTATGATCAAGATGCACACTTTTAAATTTGCTGTTGAAATTTTTAAAAAAATTTTAAATTTTTTTAAAGACTGTTGAAACTGTAATTGCTACTCAGTGCCTTTTTGTGCTCATTTCATGTTATGCCAGAATTATGCTGTTCAGGATAGAAAGTCAATACGGCTTTGGTTGAAAATTCTATCCAGAACAGCATAATTTTGATTGAACAGGAAATGAGCATGAAAAGCTCTCTGTGTAGGAATCAAAGATTCACCAACAATCGTATGATGTGCACTGGTCCAAGTCATGATCATATCTGAAAAAAACCCCAAAAAACAAATGTATTATCTGGATTATTCAGACTATTGTCCTCATCGTTAACGTTATCTGCACAACATTTCAGCCGATGTTCCCTCTGGCCTTCTTCAGGTGTTTCTTGTCGGATTCAGGAATCTTCTCCTCAAACTTGGGGAATCTTCTCTTTGAACTATAATATGGTAAGACATTAGCTAGATTGAGCTACCATTACCACTTGCCTAAATTCACTTTTTCCACACAGGTGACAGTTTAAAATAGGAGGGTGAGATTTCAGCCACACCCTTTACTTAATTATGTGCAACTTGTATGTAAACTTGTATAAAAAGAGACATTTTGTAAAAATATTTTTTTCATTTTAAAGCCACGATTAAAAAAAAGACAAAAACAATATGTTTGATTGTTGGAAAAGAAAAATGTTATGAAGCAAGATACTTTTTTTTTTATATACTTTTTTTTTTTTTTTTTTTTTACTTTTTTTTTTCACTTTTTTTTTTTTTTTAAATTAAAAAAAAAATACTTACTAATTTTTTGTCTGGCACAAGGTCACTTTTGTAGTGGTGCTCTCATGAGAGATTGAACTCACAGTAACAAATTGAATAGTTGGTTGTATTTTACGGCATGTCAAACCTTGTTGGGTTATTTTATGCCGAAAACGTTTTGTTTTATTCATTCTTGATGGGTACTCAATTTTTTTAAACATATTTTATAAACTCGTTTTTTTTATTTAATGTCACCCTCTTTTTTATTTTTATTTTATTTTTTTTATTGAAATGGTGACACCAGTTTTCTCACACAGTTTGTTACTTAACGCTAGCCTTGTTTTTATACTAAATCTTATAGTCAACAAAAAGTTGTTCCCCTTCATTACAACTTCTAACAGTATATGTATATTGTAGGCACTGCCAAACTTGCTACAAAATCCTATTTTACAAAATAAATTTAACCCACCAATTGAAAAAAAAAATTACCACAAATCAGGGAATTATCTGATTTTAATTAAATTTTCAGAAAGTTTTGAAATAAAATAACTGACGCATTATAAAATTAATTCATTGATAAATCAACACTGAAAATTTTATTAAAATCGGATAATTCCCTGATTTTTGGTATTTTTTTTCTCAATCGGCCGAAGGGGTTAAATTTATTTTGCAAAATATGGATTTTATGTCATCTATTTTACAAAATAAATTTATCCCACCAATTGAAAAAAAAAAATTACCACAAATCAGGAAATTATCTGATTTTAATTAAATTTTCAGAAAGTTTTGAAATAAAATAACTGATGCATTTTAAAATTCATTCATTGATAAATCAACACTGAAAATTTCATTAAAATCTGATAATTCCCTGATTTTTGGTAATTTTTTTTCTCAATCAGCAGAAGGGGTTAAATTTATATTGCAAAATACGGATTTTATGTCATCTTAGACAGCGTTTAGTTATAGTTACGATATATTTGAGCAAAATTGACCGAAACAGTTTAAAATGTATTAAAAATAAATTACATGTGTAATATTATTTTGCCTTTTTTCTTTTTACTGATGCTCATTATGTTACTACTTTTCAACTTGGACAAAAATTTGACCTTAAATAATCGATTTAATTAATTTTAATTCGTTTTTAAAATAAAAAGCAGATGACATTTTGGCAGTGCCTAGTATATTGTAATAGGTAGCCATTTGTAGGAAGTTCAATTCTTTAGAGAAAACCCCCACTGTTTTAACCTTGTGCCAGACTTAACTGAAAGCTGTATGTAATGCTTAACTTCTGACACGTACTAAGAACAAAATCTGTTTTGTATAAAAAATCACAAAATTGGTGAACACAAAATTTGGTGATACTAATCGACTATATAGTCTAATGGGGCCTTTTTATTTTTAACATTTCTAAAAATTATATTTTTTCTTCTGTGGATGTGAATTTTATAATGAATAAAAAATGATTTAAAGGTACTTTTGTTTGTTGTTGTTATTGTCATATTTTAATAATGAAATTTATTGTGTACAGTGCTCAGGTGCACCACAATTCATCAAAGTCTCATGTCTAGTACACAGAATAATGTATTAGTGTCAGGAACATGAACAGTGTACAGTAATAATATACATGCATGTGTACAGTGCTCAGGTGCACCACAACTCATCAAAGTCTCATGTCAAGTACACAGAATAATGTATTAGTGTCAGGAACATGAACAGTGTACAGTAATAATATACATGTATGTGTACAGAGCTCAGGTGCACCACAACTCATCAAAGTCTCATGTCAAGTACACAGAATAATGTATTAGTGTCAGGAACATGAACAGTTTACAGTAGTAATATACATGTATGTGTGCGCGTGTGTGCATATGTATGCGGAGAGTGGCATCAGGTATAGTGTCGGCGGAATACAGGAAGCATGGAGGCTTTGAAAGACTCAGTGCTTTGGCAGCCTACAACAGACGCGGGCAGTTTATTCCATGTCTCTGCAACTCTGAGCATGAAAAAATGTTTCCAAAAGTCACGTGAACAGTGCTGTTTTCTGACTTTGTAGGCATGCCCACATGTGTTAAAAAGATGGAGATCAAAAAGGTGCTCAAGGTTGCTGTTGTTAAGATGATTAATGACCTTATGAGCATTTACCAGGTCAGTTGCCAGACGCCGAAGTTTCAGCGAATTTTGTGCACACTCTTTGCTTACTGTAGCGGTGACTACAGATCTTGAACTTGAAATGGGACCTTAATATGTATTACCACACCGAATCAGAGTGGAACTGGGAGTAATGGTGATGAAATGGTAACTCAAAATTTAAAGCTCCGGAGATATCACCACCGGATGCAGATTAGTGTCATACCCAGTATACCCCCTTTTTTGTGTGGAGGGGTTTTTCCTCCCTGACGAGGATGAATAAAAAATGATTTAAAGGTACTTTTGTTTGTTGTTGTCATATTTTGTGTTTACTCTTTGCTTACTGTAGCAGGTGACTACAGATATTGAACTCGAAATGGGACCTTAATACTTTAAATATATGCTCCTACATTTGGGGCGCTGGTGGTTGTCGTCAGTGATGTTATCTGCATGGGTCATTGGGGAGTTTCGGGTCTTCCAACATCAGACTTCCCTCGCCATGCTGACTCTATCAGAGCTGATCAATTTCTGATAGCCCCACCAACATATGTTAATATGTATTACCACTCCGAATCAGAGTGGAACTGGGAGTAATGGTGATGAAATGGTAACTCAAAATTTAAAGCTCCGGAAACATCACCACTGGATGCAGATTAGTGTCATACCCAGTATACCCCCTTTTTTGTGTGGAGGGGTCTTTCCCCCCTGACGAGGATGCAGCTGGTGTATTCTAGGTCCGTCTAACAGTTTTAATGAAACATGACTGGTCCTAAATATATATATATATATATATTTTTCCTTTTTCTGTTTTGTGACAGAAATTTTGGTAATCCTTAACTTGTTTTACAATTTAGGCATTTAGTTTTTTCGTCGACGATGATTAAAATCTGACGTTTTTATTTTAGAGTACCAAAGCCAAAAAAAACAAAAAACAAAACAAAAAAACAACAAAAGATTATCTTCAACTTTTTACTTGTAAATTCCTACCATAAAATTAGGCTTGGGCATTATCTGAGCCAAGCCTAATTTTATGGTAGGAATTTACGAGTACAAAGTTGAAGTGTAAAACGAACCCCCACTTTAAAACTAACCATTCTCACAAAATAAAAACTTTTAGAATATACACATTGAAGTGAATATTAAAATAAAGAAAATATATTTGGTATTGTAAAATAAAGGTTGCAAGAAAAAACATTTATTGCAAAAATACGGACATAAAATGAGGGTTCAGTTTATTTTATGGTAGGAATTTACGAGGAACAAGTTGAAGATTACCGAATTTTCTCTGTGTTGGTTGAGCCGGCTCCATCCAACAAATTCACCTGTGAGGAATTCATGGAAGGAGTAACAAAGGAATAGGGTATTCACAAGCGGGCCACAAACCCTGCATGCATATCTCGGTCAGTCGTAGGAGATGCCCTTGCTTGTCGAAGATTTTCAACAGACGCAGTGACAAGTACGCCAAAAGCTGTTGATTCCTGATGATGATGGAGATGTCTTTTGGATTTTTGCCAGAACCCCTTTGGTTGGGTTGTGGCCCTAATACCACTTCAGCCGTTACTTGGGATAAACGAGCAGTAGGAGAGGGTCCGTCCAATCAATTGGCTGGTTATGTCAAGTCCTAGCGCCTATATGATTGTCCCGACCATATTCTTCAAATTGCTCTTATGGCAAACACCGAACCCTTTTCATCATATGGTTGCTAGAAGGCGGTGACTGAGGGTCAACCACCAGTTTATTAATTCTACCAATTTATTAATACACATGAAGTTAATGAAAATTATTTCTACCAGTTTATGAAAGCAAACCAAACCAATATTTACATACAACCTATTCACTTAAATATGTACAAAAAAACATGACTTGGCATTAAATAGCCCACAAGTGTTGATGTGCCATTAAACAAATTAACCAACTAATCAACCAACCTTCCACCTGGCTTAGCTGGGGGTCCAGTGAGTTTCGGCCGCTGGATCAGGTGTTGTTAATTAATAGCGTCGATCCCAGGGTTTTTTCCACCCAGGCAATACCTGATTTAAACCCTTGATTTAAAGGGACAGGGTTGGGTTTATTGCCCAGCGCCTGAGGCGCCCCCATGAGGGGGAATGCCGACAGGATCGACACAATTTTTCCACCTACTACCCATAAGTCTTGGCTTGTGGGTGGTCCCACATAGAAAAGGCCTTGTGCTGTACCTTGTACAAGTAGGGTACATGTAAAATATCACCAGCCTTCCATCCGTCCTGTCGGCTGGGGCATTAGAATGCACAGACTGCACCTCTGCAGAAGGTTAAGATTCCCTCAATAGGGCCACCTGTTGGCCGTGGGTGGTGACCTGTGATGCTCAAGGATAGAACCCAGGTGGATGAGCAGTTCATGACTTGCAATACTCCATTTTGGCCCTATCTGGGCTAGACGGGCGGTCGGAGAGGCTCCCTCCAATCAATCGGCTGGTCACATCAAGCCCTAGCACCTATATGATTGCCCCAACCCTATTGCCCTTATGGCAACCCCCAACCCCTTTTTATCATATGGTTGCTAGAAGGCGGTGACTGAGGGTCTACATGTCCTGGGAATGACGTTAAACTCCATCTGATGGTGAGGTTCCAGTTTTGGAGGTTTGGGGAATGTGAGCACCCCTTCACCATTGCTCCCTGGTCTACTCTGACCCGGAATGGTAGTACATGTTAGGGTTCCATCTATGGGTTAAATAGAAAAATATGAGTTGATAAACAAAATTGTATTATCCATTAAGAATTGATTTATTTCAAAACTTTATCGGCATTAAATGACCCAGCGAGGTTGATATGCCCAAACCAAACCAAACCAAACCAAATCAAACCAAACCAGCCTTCCAACCAACAGATCAACCAACACACCGGTCAACCAGGCGACCAACGACTTTTCTGTTTTAACTCAAATAAAGTGTATTTAAAAAAAACACTTGTTTAAAATTCAGGAAAGACAACTCAATAATAAAATGAGCAGAGTTACTTCCCTTGTTAGTTTGCACTTCGGAAGAATAAAATATAATTTTGGGATCTTTTTTAATAAGTAAAAAAAGTAAAGTCGTCGGGGCGGCCTAAAGTCGGTATCAGCCAGTCAGCGAGGGAGTCTATCCCCTTTTCAATAGCGCTAGACCAAGGCGATTGTTTTAGCGTCTGAGGTGGAGCTCCACACCTACCACCAGCTCCTTACTTTACCGCACAGAATCCTGTGCTACTCATAGGCTGAGTTGGCGAGGACCGGTATCGAATTAGGAACTTTTTAGTTTCTAGCCGAATGCTCTACCGACTGAGCTAACCCGGCCCCTTTACTAATCGTTAAACTCCTCGTACTGATAGCATGGATTCCCATGACTCTCTCTCTACATTCGTCCCTATGTAATCGCTACTAGCAGATCTTCTGCACGGCATCCAGTATCAATACAGAGCTGATTGATGCAAGTTTTTGCTGGTCGGCCGATACTGGTGGGTCAATGGTAGGTGTCCACAAGAGAACGTCACTTATGACTTCGTCTTACTTCTCCAGCAAACTACACTATGGTTTCTGTGATAGGAGGTAAGTGGCCGCACAGCTATTAATAAGCCCTAGTTTTATATTTTGAACTGAAAATTGATATAAGCCCTGTCTTATTTTCGGGAAACACTGTATTTACTTCGCCATGAAAGAAAACTGACACAAGGTTGGTTTAATGGGGGAGCTCCCTACCTGGTTGAACAAAAATTGTCCAATTTGTGGCTGAACTTGCACAAAGGTGTCAAAATTAAGGTGACCCAGAAATTTTGGAATAAAATTGTTAGTTTTAACTATGGGGGGGTCTAGGGATTAGGATTAGGGTTAGGGTTTAGGGTTAGTTTAATGGGAAAATGATTAAATAATTTGGGTTCTGTTTTTTCTGGGTCACCCTGTATACCGTTGACCCAGAAAAAACAGAACCCACAAATTTTGTAATAACACTGTCAATTTTAACTAGGGTTAAGGGTTAGGGCTTAGGCTTAGGGGTTAGGGTTGGGGTTTAAGGTTAGTTTAATGAAACGCATTATAAATAATTTGGGTTCTGTTTTTTCTGGTCATCCTAATTTTTACACTACTTTGCAAGTTCAGCCCAATTTGTATACCAAAGGCATCAGGGTGACTAACTACCTTGTTGGGTGGAGTTGTAGAATATACCGACTGCACCGCGACTCTATTCTTCTAATTACTCTTATGGCAAACAGGAGTTCGTCCTACTTCTCCTATTATATAGCCTTATAACATCGGTTATAGATGAGAGAGAGAGAGAGAGAGAGGGAGAGGAGAAAGAGATTAGAAACAGATACAGATCTTACTTGGTATAAGTCCAACCCCACGTCACTGACGATGTCTGCAGTTACGCTACATGAAACATGGCCGTGACTGTTCCTACGTCATTAAATATATAAAACATTATTATATTTATTTATTATTATTATATATATATATATATATAGAGAAGAGAGAGACGAGAAGAGAGGGGGGATTTTTATCTTACTTGATCATCACTCTGTTGCTTTGCTAACTCTGCTTAACGCTGACTCATTTCTGCGAACTGTTTACTTGTCTCGTTTCCGCTTCGGTCCTGCCATCTTATCTAGTTGACTTCAATTTACTCTTAACCGGTCGATTTCTTCTGTTCTTAAATCTTATGAGAGGGGCTTTGACATTGTTCGTTTCTTCATTGAATAGACACAACAAGACTTTTTTTTTACTTGATCAAGTTTATTTTCTCTAGCCCATAATTTGGTTCCGCCGTGAGAGACTGACTCCAGAGCTACAATACGTCTATGCTACTGAAAGCCAGATTGAATCTAACTCTAAACAATTCTCACATGTCTGTAATGGGCGCGTTTTCAAAGGATAAAATATTATAACCGTCACCTGGTAATTGTCCGTAGACTCCCTTGATTCAATTCACCAGACCCTAATTTAAATTCCTAGCTACAGGTTGTTCACAATTCATTACCGCTCATGAATTTAACACTCCAGCAGTGCTCAGCATGTCTTGCTCGTCTTGTGTTGGCTAATCCTATCTTATTTTTATTTTCTTATCTCTTACTTGCGTTTTCTTCTATCTCTGCTTTTTCTACTGAGTCTCTTTGGAGGATTGAATCCTCTCTGGTCTTCTCGTTTCTTCGGGTTGTCTTAGGGTTGTTCTTGGGTGTTCTGGGGTTACTGAATACCTGTCTCCATTTCTTGCTCTTATCAACGAACACGAAGGCTCGTTTTACTCTATTCCTATAAAGTTTTCCCAAAGTTTGATGCAAGTGTGACACATGGAAGATGTCTTTCCCACTCGATTGAGTAATCAGATGGTGAAATTTGATGCTTGTGCACCACCATATGTCTCTTAAGAATCCGACTTACAAAGTGTACGCACACAACCATACACACACACATAAATATATATATATATATATATTTATAAATATATAACTAAATGATTAAATTGATTTATATTACATTCAACACGAAATATTATACATCACCATGGCACCAAACACAAATACGTCTTTAATACGCACATACATATGCACATGCAATCCCGCGCTGGGATACAGTCATAAGGTTACAACCAACAGCATTTTCATGACACGCGCATGACAACATACGCTGAGGTACAAAAACAAACCGCATTCACGTAAACATACAACACGAGAATACAATTATATAAAAAATACCACATTTTCAACAAACAAAAAAGAAAAAGATTCATTTAAAAGAAATGCATAACTAAACTGCTTCAGTTCCAGTGATCTTTTGAAAAAGAGATATTATCTCGAAAATTCAAGAATAATACAGGTTAACACACAACATCATTGTTAACGTATTATTATTATTTCCATGGGAGTACTTTTGGTCAGCCTATGAATGTTAAGCAACTCTATATAAATTTTTACAGTGGGATCTAAGCACTGCACACCGAAGAAGAAGGCGTGACTCACTAGAGAGTCTAGAATTAAACCTAATCTGGTCACATTCTATGAGAATATTTTGGTCAGCCTATGAACTTTCAGTCGATCCACGTATATAACATCATTTGGTCACATTCCATGAGTGCATCTAGTCAGGCTGTGTACTTTTCAGTTGACCCTCATAATAACCTCATTGGTCTCATTCCATGAGAGTATCTTGGTCAGCCTATGAACTTTTCAGCCAACCCTCATATAAACCTCATTTGGTCACATTCATGAGAGTATCTTGTCGTCCTATGAACTTTTCAGCCAACCTCATATAAACCTCATTGCCTTTCCTATGAGAGTACTTGGTCAGCTATGAACTTTTCAGCCAACCTCTTATAAAACTCATTTGGTCCCATTCCATGAGAGTACCTTGGTCAGTCCTATGAACTTTTCAGCCAACCCTCAAATAAACCTCATTTGGTCCATTCCATGCGAGTATCTTGGTCGCCTATGAACTTTTCAGCCACCCTCATATAAACCTCATTTGGTCACATTCAATGAGAGTATCTTGGTCAGTCCTATGAACTTTTCAGCCAACCCTCATATAAACCTCATTTGGTCCCATTCCATGAGAGTATCTTGTGCAGTCTATGAACTTTTTCAGCCAACCCTCTTAAACCTCATTTGGTCCCATTCCATGAGAGTATCTTGGTCAGTCTATGAACTTTCTCAGCCAACCCTCATATAAACCTCATTTGGTCACATTCAATGAGAGTACTTGGTCAGTCTATGAACTTTTCAGCCAACCTCTTATAACCTCATTTGGTCCATTCCATGAGAGTATCTTGGTCAGTCTATGAACTTTTCAAGCAACCCTCATATAACCTCATTTGGTCCCATTCACTGAGAGTATCTTGGTCAGTCTATGAACTTTTCAGCCAACCTCAAATAAACCTCATTTGGTCCCATTCCATGAGAGTATCTTGGTCAGTCTATGAACTTTTCAGCCAACCCTCAAATAAACCTCATTTGGTCCCATTCCATGAGAGTTTCTTGGTCAGCCTATGAACTTTCAGCCAACCCTCATATAACCTCATTTGGTCACATTCCATGAGAGTATCATGGTCATCTCATGGACTTTTCAGCAACCCCTCAATAAACCTCATTTGGTCCATTCCATAGAGTATCTTGGTCAGTCTATGAACTTTTCAGCCAACCCTCATATAAACCTCATTTGGTCACATTCATGAGAGTATCTTGGTCAGTCTATGAACTTTCAGCCAACCTCAAATAAACCTCATTTGGTCCCATTCCATGAGAGTATCTTGGTCAGTCTATGAACTTTTCAGCAAACCTCAAATAACCTCATTTGTCCCATTCCATGAGAGTATCTTGGTCAGTCATGAACTTTTCAGCCAACCTCAAATAAACCTCATTTGGTCCATTCCATGAGATTTCTTGGTCAGCTATGAACTTTTCACGCCAACCCTCATAAAACCTCATTTGGTCACATTCCATGAGAGTATCTTGGTCAGTCTATGAACTTTCAGCCAACCCTCAATAAACCTCATTTGGTCCATTCCATGAGAGTATCTGGTCAGTCTATCTAATCTTTTCAGCCAACCCTATAAAACCTCTTTGGTCATATCAATGAGAGTATCTTCGGGTCAGTCTATGAACTTTTCAGCCAACCCTCAAATAACTCATTTGTCCCATTCCATGAGAGTATCTTGTCAGTCTATGAACTTTTCAGCCAACCCTCAAATAAACTCATTTGGCCACATTCCATGAGAGTATCTTGGTCAGTCTATGAACTTTCAGCCAACCCTCATATAAACCTCATTTGTGTCACATTCAATGAGAGTATCTTGGTCAGTCTATGAACTTTTCAGCCAACCCTCTATAAACCTCATTTGGTCCCATTCCATGAGAGTATCTTGGTCAGTCTATGAACTTTTCAGCCACCACCTCATATAACCTCATTTGGTCCCATTCCATGAGATTCTTGGTCAGTCTATGAACTTTTTCAGCCAACCCTCAAATAAACCTCATTGTCCATTCATGAGAGTATCTTGGTCAGTCTATAACTTTTCAGCCAACCCTCAAATAAACTCATTTGTCCCATTCCATGAGAGTTTCTTGGTCAGCCTTATGAAACTTTTCAGCAACCCTCATATAAACCTCATTTGGTCCCATTCCATGAAGTATTTGGTCAGTCTATGAACTTTTCAGCCAACCCTCAAATAAACCTCATTTGGTCCCATTCCATAGAACTATCTTGTCAGTCATGAACTTTCAGCAACCCTCATATAAACCTCATTTGGTCAACATTCAATGAGGTATCTTGTCAGTCTATGAAACTTTTCAGCCAACCCTCAATAAACCTCATTTGGTCCCATTCCATGAGAGTATCTGTCAGTCTATGAACTTTTCAGCCAACCTCAAATAAACCTCATTTGGTCCCATTCCATGAGGTATCTTGGTCAGTCTATGAACTTTCAGCCAACCCTCAATAAAACTCTCTTTTGTCCCATTCCATGAGAGTTCTTGGTCAGCCATTGAACTTTTCACCACTCATATAAACTCATTTGGTCACATTCCATGAGATATTCTTGGTCAGTCTATGAACTTTTCAGCCAACCCTCAAATAAACCTATTTGGTCCCATTCCATGAGAGTATCTTGTCAGTCTAGTAACTTTCTCAGCCAACCTCATATAAACCTCATTTGTCCCATTCCATGAGAGTTTCTTGTCAGCCTATGAACTTTCAGCCAACCCTCATAATAACACTCATTTTGGTCACATTCATGAGAGTATCTGGTCAGTCTATGAACTTTTCAGCCACCCTCAAATAACCTCATTTGGTCCCATTCCATGAGAGTATGGTCAGTCTATGAACTTTTCAGCCAACCCTCATATAAAACCTCTCAATTGTCACATTCAATGAGAGTATTTTGGTCAGTCTATGAACTTTTCAAGCCAACCCTCTTATAACCTCATTTGTCCCATTCCATGAGAGTATCTGTCAGTCTATGAACTTTTCAGCCAACCCTCATATAAACCTCATTTGTCAATTCAATGAGAGTATCTTGGTCAGTCTATGACTTTTCAGCCAACCCTCAATAAACCTCATTTGGTCCATTCATGAGAGTATTTGGTCAGTCTATGAACTTTTCAGCCAACTCAAATAAACTACATTTGGTCCATTCCATGAGAGTATCTTGTCAGTCTATGAATTTTCAGCCAACCCTAAATAAACACTCATTTGGTCCCATTCCATGAGAGTTCTTGTCAGCCTATGACTTTTCAGCCAACCTCATATAAACCTCATTTGGTCACATTCCATGAGAGTATCTTGGTCAGTCTATGAACTTTTCAGCCAACCCTAAATAAACCTATTTGGTCCATTCATGAGAGTACTTGGTCAGTCTATGAACTTTTCAGCCAACCTCATATAAACCTCATTTGGTCCATTCATGAGAGTTTCTTGGTCAGCCTATGAACTTTTCAGCCAACCCTCATATAAACTCATTTGGTCACATTCCATGAGAGTATCTTGGTCAGTCTATGAACTTTTCAGCCAACCCTCAAATAAACCTCATTTGGTCCATTCCATGAGAGTATCTTGGTCAGTTATGAACTTTTCAGCCAACCTCATATAAACCTCATTTGGTCACATTCAATGAGAGTATCTTGGTCAGCCTATGAACTTTTCAGCCAACCCTCATATAAACCTATTTGGTCCATTCCATGAGAGTATCTTGGTCAGCCTATGAACTTTTCAGCCAACCCTCATATAAACTCATTTGGTCACATTCCATGAGAGTATCTTGGTCAGTCTATGAACTTTCAGCCAACCCTCAATAAACCTCATTTGGTCCCATTCCATGAGAGTATCTTGGTCAGCCATTGAACTTTTCAGCTGACCCTTATTAATAAAAATATCCTCAGTCTAAAAGAGATTCAACGTGGCATAAGCATCATATGGAATAATAGAATCGATACAAAAATCTTCGATCCGAAACATATTCTTCTTTGAATATTCGATACAAAGTCACAAACAATGCTGATCGCGGTTGAAAGCTGGAATCAAAAAAAACAATCACTCTCTCAGTGGACAAAGCAAAAACCTTGCTTAAGGATCTTTGAAAAAATGTCGTTTTCTTTTTACTTTTAAAAATCGTTGATCAGATTAAAAAAAATTTTTTACAAAGCCTTTCGAATTATTATGGAGTCGGTTTTAGTTTAAGAAGAATGAAAACAATGAGAAGAAATGATAAGAATGAAAAAGAAAGGAAAAAGAAAGAAAAAAGAAGGAGAAAATAAAAAGAAAGAAAGGAAGAATGAAAGAAAAAAGAAGACGAGAAGAAGAAGAAAGAACAAAAGTAGATAAAAAGAAAAGGAATGAAGAGAAAAAAGAATGAAAAGGGAAAGAAGGAAAGAAAGAAGTCGAAGAAGAGAAAAAGAAATAAGACGAAAAGAAAAAAGAAAGAAGACGAAGAAGACGAAGAAGAGAAAAACGAAAGAAGAAAAACGAAAGAAAGAAGAAAAAGAAGAAGAAATGAGATCATCGTGAAAATGAAAGAAGATGAGATTGAATAGAAAAAGAATGAAAAGAAGGAGAAATAGACATGAAATAAAGAAGGAAAATAAGAAATAAAAGTAAGAAATAAAAGAAGAAACAGAGAAGAAGGAAACGAGAATGGAAAGAAGAATAATTTTCTCCTTACGAAGAAGAAGAGAAAGAAGAAATTGAAAGAAAGAACAGAAAATCCAAAGACATAAAAAAGAAAGAGAATGGAAAGAAGAAGAAATAAACTATAAAAAAGGAAGAAGAGAGAGAAAGAAGAAATAGAAGAACTGGGGAAGAATTGAAGAAAGAAGAAAGAATAGATTGAAGAAGAAATAAACCGAAGAATAGAGTGGGCGAAAGAATAGAAAAAATGAGGAAGAAATGAAGGAGAAAAAGTGAATAGGAAAATAAGAAAATAAAGCGAAGAAGATAAAGACGAAAGAGGAAAAAGAAAAAAGAAAGAGAAAGAATGGAAAAAAACTGAAAAATGAAGAAGAAGCAAAAGAAGGAATAAGAATAGTAAGGATAAGCTGAACGAAAAGAGGAAGAAGAAAGAAAGAGAAGGAATAGAAAAAAAGGAAGAAAAAGAACGAAAAAAAGAAAAAAAAAGAAGAATGAATGTGAGAAAGAAAATAAAATAAAAACGAAAGAAGAATGATAAAAAGGAAGTGAAAGAAGAAGAAAGAAAAAGAAAGAAAAAAGAAGAAAGGAAAAGAGAATAGATAAAATCTGAAGTCTTTTCTTCCTTTCTTCTTTCCATTTCACAAAGAAATTGAGAAGGAAATAAAATAAAACAGAAAGAGAAAAAGAAAAAATGAACGTGAAAGAAAAAGAAAGAAAAAGAGGAAATGAAAAAAAAAAAAAAAAGGGAAGTGAAAGAAAAAAGAGAAAGTGGAAGAAAACGAAAGAAAGAAAATGAAAGAAAAAGAAAAAAAGGGAAAGTGAAAGAAAGAAAGAAAAGAGGAAAGTGAAAGAAAGAAAAAAGAAAAAAAAGAAAAAGAGAAAATGAAAGAAAAAAGAAGAAAAAGAGAAAGTGAAAGAAAAAGAAAGAAAAAGAGAAATGAAAGAAAAGAAAGAAAAAGAGAAAGGAAAGAAAGAAAGAAAAAAAGAAAAAAGAAAAAAGAAAGAGAAGTGAAAGAAAAAGAAGAAAAAAGAGAAGTGAAAGAAAAAGAAAGAAAAAAAGAAAGAAAAAAGAAAAAGAGAAAGTGAAAGAAAAAGAAAGAAAAAGAGGAAATGAAAGAAAAAGAAAGAAAAAAAAAAAAAGAAAAAGAAAAAAAAAGAAAAGAAAGAAAAGAGAAAGTGAAAGAAAAAGAAAGAAAAAGAGAAAAAGAAGAAAAAGAAAGAAAAAGAGAAAAGAAAAAGAAAAAGAAAGAAAAGAGAAAGTGAAAGAAAAGAAAGAAAAAGAAAGTGAAAGAAAAAGAAAAAAAGAGAAAGTGAAAGAAAAAAGAAAAAGAAAGTGAAAGAAAAAAAAGAAAGAAAGAAAAGAAAGAAAAGAAAGAAAGAAGAAAAGAGAAAATGAAAGAAAAAGAAAAGAGAAAAAAGAAAGAAGAAAAGAGAAAGTGAAAGAAAGAAAGAAAAAGAGAAAGTGAAAGAAAAAAAAGAAAGGAAAGAAAGAAAAAAGAAAAAGAAAGTGAAAGAAAGAAAAAAAGAAGAAAGAAAAGAAAGAAAAAAGAAGTGAAAGAAAAAAAGAAAGAAAAAGAAAAGAAAGAAAGAGAAAGTGAAAGAAAAAAAAGAAAAAGGAAAAAGAAAAAGAAAGAAAAAGAGAAAGTGAAAGAAAAGAAGAAAAAGAAAAAGAAAGAAAGAAAAGAAAGAAAAAAAAAGTAAAGAAAAGAAAGAAAAAAGAAAGAAAAAGAAAAAGAAAGAAAAAGAAAGTGAAGAAAAGAAAGAAAAGAGAAAGAAAGAAAGAAAAGAAAGAGAAATGAAAGAAAAAAAAGAAAAAAGAAAGAAAGAAAGAAAGAAAGTGAAAGAAAAAGAAAGAAAAAGAGAAAGTGAAAGAAAAAGAAAGAAAAAGAGGAAATGAAAGAAAAGAAAGAAAAAAAAGTGAAAGAAAAAGAAAGAAAAAGAAAGTGAAAAAGAAAAAGAAAAAGAAAAGAAAGAAAAAAGAAAGTGAAAGAAAAGAAAAAAAAGAAAGAAAAAAAGAAAGAAAAAGAAAGAAAGAAAGAAAAAAAGAAAGAAAAGAAAGAAAAAGAGAAAAGAAAGAAAAAAGAAAGAAAATGAAAGAAAAAGAAAAAAAGAAAGAAAGAAAAAGAGAAAATGAAAGAAAAAGAAAGAAAAAGGGAAAGTGAAGAAAAAGAAAGAAAAAGGGGAAATGAAAGAAGAAAGAAAAAAGAAAGTTGGAAGAAAAATGAAATAAAAAAAAAGAGAGAGAAAAAGGGAAGTGAAAGAAGATGAAAGAAAAAGAAAGAAAAAGAAAGAAAAAGAATAAGAAACAAAATTTGAAATCAAAGTGAAATATAAAAAATAAATATAAACAAAATAAATAAATAAACAAAATAAATAAATAAACAAAATGTCGGTTCGAGTAAAGAAGCCGCACACATGAAAAGGATTAAAAAAAGAAACATTTTATCAATGATGTATACGGCCTCGTGATTACGTTTAGACAAAGTTTATTTTCCCTTCACGAAGATTTCTCGTCTGTTGACCAGAAAATGGAAATCTTTTTTTTCATCTTGGAATTCCGCTTACGGTTATGTGTCATTACTGGTTGGTTGTTACTTCCTCTGTGGTTTATATAATACTCCATACTTAGCTTGGCAAAAGGCAGCGGTAATAGAGCCCCCAAGGGAGAATAAAATAAACCAAATAATAAAAATAATCTAAACAAGTCGTGGAAACCGCACCCCACAAGGAAGCAGCTGTACGGCCACCTGCCCCTATCACACAAACCATCCCAGTGAGACGGACAAGACATGCTGGACACTGCTGGAGGAGCAAGTACGAACTCATAAGCGACGTTCTCCTGTGGAAGCCAGCACATGGACATGCTAACGTGGGCCGCCCAGCAAGGACCTACATTGACCATAAATGATTAGTATTAAAGTGGGCGTTCGTTTTACAATTTAGGCATAAATTGGATCCTCATTTTATGATCGTAATTTTGTTTTTTCGTCGACGATGATTAAAATCTGACGTTTTTATTTTAGAGTAGCAAAGCCAAAAAAAGAAAAAAAAAAAAAGAAAAAGAAAAAACAAAAGAAATAACAACAACAAAAACTAACAATTCTCACAAAATAAAAACTTTTAGAATATACACATTGAAGTGAATATCAAAATAAATATACTTAGTATTGTAAAATAACGGGTACAAGAAAAATAAAACATTTATTGCAAAAACACGGACATAAAATAAAGGTTCAGTTTATTTGATGGTAGGAATTTACGAGGAGATAGTTAAGGATTACCACATCGTGTATATAATCGAGAGGAAACTCGGGTGAGTGTGAGAGAGAGAGAGAGAGAGAGAGAGAGAGAGAGAGAGAGAGAGAGAGAGAGACTTTTGGTTGGGAGTTCTTGTTTCCTGCTATCTTGTTGTCTTGTTGCTGTCTTGCTTTCTTCTTTTTCATAACTAAGGGCTTCTTTCGGGCTAACTTTAATCATTTTAATTAATTAAAGGAACTATAAGGCTTTTATTTCTTGATTAAGCTTTTATTTATCCCATTCTCATTCGCCGCGCATGAAAGTCAAGCACGCAGTAGCACGACTGCTCTGCTTCAATGTCAGGTTGAAAGTAAAAACTAAATCTCACGTGTTTCTCGTGACGTGTTCTCTAGGGATCAGGTGTGTGTGTGTGTGGGGGGGGGGTATAACCGTCCTGGTAATTTTCCACTTCCTGATCTCAAAGCCAATGGCCTTTTATTCAGCTTCAGGGTCGGTCGACAATTTATTCTAGCACATAAATTATAACACCCACTTCTTCTGTTGGGTATATATATATTACAAATATTTTACAGACTCGGCCGCTTTCAAACAAAGACAAAGGATCCGTTCAACAGGAGCGACATTCATCTGAGGAAGGGAATCTAACGATCTCGAAAATTTATGATAATAAATAAATAATAAAAATTAAGTGAATCCTGTACTCCACAACATCGAGTTCCTTCATTTATTTTTTTGATATTGTTTTTAATGCTTCATAATAACGCCCAACTTCAACATAAAAAACACACACACACACACACACACACACACACATATATATATATATATATATATATATATATATATATGGAGAGGCTTTGTTCTATTCTTTTATTAGGGAATCCGTGGTTATGCCCTCATATCTAAAATCTTTTACTTAATTGCTTTTTGTATAGCTGGTATATCCTGTGCTCCACACATCGAGTTCCTTCATTTATTTTTTTGATATTGTTTTTAATGCTTCATAATAACGCCCAACTTCAACATAAAAAAGACACACACACACACACACACACACACACACACACACACACATATATATATATATATATATATATATATATATATATATGGAGAGGGTTTGTTCTATTCTTCTTATTAGGGAATCCGTGGTTATGCCCTCATATCTAAATCTTTTACTTACTTGCTTTTTGTATAGCTGGCTATCATTTCTTTTTACTCCTGTTTCTTATATGGTTCTGCTATAAATCTGGTTCTTCAAGATGCTGGTCTGATTTTGCCAAGGCTGCCATTATTTCCCTCAGAGACAACATAAGGCATATATTTCTTCGTGATAACATTTTTTATTAATTCCAGAACCGTAACTCTCTAGCTATGATTCTCAACTTCATGCAGGGAGTAAAGCATAGCCAATCTTTACATTAGGAAGTCTCCGGCTTAACTGACTCTAAGCTAACTACTTGAAACTATACAACTATGTGCAAATTATTAGTATTATATAGAAATACTTGAAACTATACAACTATGTGGAAATTGTTAGTATTAGATATATTGGCATTTCAGTCTCGGAAGATTATAATAAAGTTTTTGTGCCCCTGAAGTTACAGCACCCCCTGTGACTGTGAAGTCCGATGTTTGAAAAACATTTTCGACCACAGATGTCGCATTTGAAGGTTGTCCCTGAAGATGTTGATGTTCCAATGCTTTGTTGCCGTTTCTTTTTTCTAGACCTCTTAGCTTTATGGTGTTGCGTCAGGGTGACCTCTGGCATGAACAGTCCTCTACGGAGATTCTGCCGCCACCGAGGGTGGTCCTGAGCCAAATTTTCCCAGCTGGAAGGGGCAATGCCAAAGCATCTGAGATCATTCTTGCAGATATCCTTGAATCGCAGCTGGGGGATTCATCCATCATCCATCCAACGACACATGACCCAGCCATCGGAGATGCTGTGTTAGTGATCCTGTCCCTCCAGGTTTAGAATTAAATAGGAATACTTGATATCATATTAAAAAAATACTCTTACGAAACAAACTACACAAAATTTGTATTATTATAATTTTCGGATTGCTGTCCTCATCTTTATTATTATATACACAACGTTTCCGCCAGTGCGCCCCCACCCGAAAGGATCTTTTAGCTTAAGGCTTCTGATACTAGCCGTTAAGGGACTACATAACAAAACCCCCTCAGTGAGGGAGCACAGAGAAGCTCCCCTTAGTCAGGGAGAATTAGAACTGTGTGTACAACTTGGTACTTTTGTACAACATTGTTTTTTTTTATTGATTCTGTTGGGTTGTCTTCCCGTTTTTGACAACCAGGGGTTTTTTGGTATTTAAGCGCCTGTTTTGAACTCCCTGTCTCTCTTTCTTCTCGGGACTTGACAATCATGGGTTAGACACTTGTCTACACCCTCCCTGTGTGGGAGTTCTCACCCCCCATACACAGGCATTAGTAAGTGACTTTCTTATGGACTCTCATAACCCTTCATTACTTCTATATTCTAGATATATCTACTTTGTACCCTTCTTTTTATGTGTCATTCACATGTACATTATGTATCTTTGTCACGTATATGTATTTTATGTCTTATATGTTTCTCCATGTGCTGTACGCATATTAAAGTCCTTTGTGTATTTAACACCCTTGGTCGGAGTTGTTTTGTTTAACTAATTATAATTGATATTATAACCTTGAACCCAACAGTTCCATGTAATAAATATGATAACTTGTATGTGTGTCTTTGCCTTATAATTTTATTCGTGTACCTCATTAATTCTGTTGGTAGTTCGCTTGAGGTATGGAGCTTGGTATACTCAGCCGAACATTTTGTTTTGTCCGATTTAAACGCGAGTTTCAAACGGATTTCAGTCATGACTATTCCTCTTCTGATCACGAATAAATTTCGTCAACTCAGCGATTAGTCTTCTAAAAAACAAAAAAACAAAAAAAAAAACAAAAAAAAATCGAAAACAAAACCCAAAAAGCAAAATAAAAAAGACTCCCCCCCAAAAAAAAGCAAAAATAAAAGAACCCCAAAAAAACATATACATCAGAAATTTTAAAGTTTTTTTTCGTTTATCATAGTCTCCTCTTGTATTGAAGATTTCCAAATCAAAGCTACTCGTTTTTTTTTGTTTTTTTTTTTCTTTTTTCTGTTTTTTTATTTTATTTATTATATATATATATATATGTTTTTAGAGTTATTCCTAGCAATTTTGTGTTTTCAGTAAATGTTCCAATCAAGAATTGATTTAGTTAGGAAAGTGAATCATTTTTTGCATTCTTCTTCCTTTAAAATCTTTCTTTCTTTCTTTCTTTCTTTTTTTTTTCTTCTTCTTTTCTTCTTCTTCTTCTTCTTCTTCTTCTTCTTCTTCTTCTTCTTCTTCTTCTTCTTCTTCTTCTTCTTCTTCTTCTCTTCTATATTTAACATTTTTCGTCTTTTTAAGACGTTGTTTTCTTCTTGTTCTTGTTCTTGTTGTTGTTGTTGTTCTTCTTCTTCTTATTATTATTGTTATTATTATTATTATCTTTTTAAAATCATTCTTCTTCTTCTTCTTCTTCTTCTTCTTCTTCTTCTTCTTCTTCTTCTTCTTCTTCTTCTTCTTCTTCTTCCCCAGAGGAACCACTCCTTTTAGTCAATATAAAAACGAAAAATGCTCAACTAATAAACGTCTATTAACCAATTGGATATGTTTTTTTACTGAAAGAGTCGACACTTTTTCGGTATTTCTCGTCGAAATGGAAATTTACAGTCAAGTCAGATTTCAAAAACTAAGTCTATTAACTAATTGGATTTTTTTTTTACTAATAGAGTCATACATTTTGGGTACAAATTGACTAATCAGATCAAAAACAGCAGCCTTGCAAACAATTTTTTTAGATTAATTTGGATAATTTGAGAAAAATGCTAAGAAGGAGAATTTTAGAATTTTTTTGAAATATCAAATAGATTTGTTAATACACGAATAGGAAAGGCATGGTTGGTCACAAACAAATTATCACTCATATGGTTTTGGTTTGTTTTGTTTTACGGCATATCAACCTCAGTGGGTCATTTAATGCCGATAAAGTTTTGAAATAAATCAATTCTTAATGAATAATACAATTTTTTTATAAATACATTTTTCTATTTAACCCATAGATGGGTCCCTAACAGGTACTACCACTCCGGGTCAGAGTGGACCAGGGGGCAATGGTGATGAAGGGGTGCTCCACATTCCCCAAACCTCCAAAACTGGAACCTCACCATCAGATAGAATTTAACGTCATTCCCAGGACATGTAGACCCGCAGCCACCGCCTTCTAGCACCCATATGATAAAAAGGGGTTGGGGCTTGCCACAAGGGCAATAGGGTTGGGAAAATCATATAGGTGCTAGGGCTTGACGTGACCAGCCGATTGATCGGAGGGGGCCTATCCGACCGCCCGTCTAGCCCAAGATAGGGCCAAAGTGGAGTATTGCATGTCATGAACTGCTCATCCACCTGGGCTCTATCCTTAAGAATCACGGGTCGCCACCCACGGCTAACAGGCGGCCCCATTAGGGGATTCTTACCCCTCTGCAGAGGTGCAGTCGGTGCATTCTAACGCCCCAGCCGACAGGGCGATCAGTCATATGGAGGTCCGATCTCACTGACAAGCTAAAGCGACAGGCTGTGGTCATATCAGTACTGCTGTATGGCTGCACAACTTGGACCCTAACGAAGCGCCTTGAGAATAAGCTAGATTGGAGCTGCACAAGAATGCTGTGCGCAGTCTTGAACAAGTCGTGGAAACAGCACCCCACAAGAAAGCAGCTGTATGGCAACCTGCCCCCTATCTCACAAACCACCCGAGTGAGACGGACTAGGCATGATAGACACTGCTGAAGAAACAAGGACGAGCTCATAAGCGACGTTCTCCTGTGGAAGCCAACACATGGACAGAGCTCCAGAAGTGGAACCTCGCAATCAGAAAGAGTTTAGTATCATACACAGGACACCAAGACCCTCAGCCACTGTCTTCTAGCACATATATGATAAAAAGGGTTGGAGTTGCCATAAGGGCAATAGGGTCGGGGCAATCATATAGGTGCCAGGGCTTGACATGACCAGCCGATTGATCGGAGGGGGCCTCTTCGACCGCCCGTCTAGCCTAAGTAAGGGCCAAAGTGGAGTGTTGCATGTCATGGAGTGCTCAGACACTTGGGTTCCATTCTTAAGCCTTATGGATCGCCAACCAGGGTTAACGGGTGGTCCATTGGGGGAGTCTTACCCCTCTGTAGAGGTGCAGTCGGTATATTCTTCAGGGCGGTTGGATTCGATGCTGAACTGGAATGTTTTTAATCTTTATCGACTCGAGGATTGATATGGACCATTTGTTAGTAAACTGGAACTAAACATTTTTCACAAATAGCTTTTCGAACAAATCTATGATAAGCGCATCATTTTGAGCAAAGACCTTTATCTATCTATCTATCTATCTATCTATCTATCTCAGTCTTTTTTTTATATCTATCTATCTATCTATCTATCTCAGTCTTTTTTTAATTTTATATCTATCCATCTATCTCAGTCTTTTTTTTTATATCTATCTATCTATCTATCTATCTATCTATCTCAGTCTTTTTTATATCTATCTATCTATCTATCTATCTATCTATCTATCTATCTATCTCAGTCTTTTTTATATCTATCTATCTATCTATCTATCTATCTCAGACTTTTTTTATATCTATCTATCTATATATCTATCTCAGTCT
>CM042172.1:117500-127500 GCA_023376005.1 Doryteuthis pealeii
ATCTATCTATCTATCTATCTATCTATCTATCTATCTATCTATCCCAGTCTGTTCATATCTATCTATCTATCTATCAATCTATCTTTTTCAGTCTCTTCGTATCTATCTATCTATCTATCTATCTATCTATCTATCTCAGTCTGTTCATATCTATCTATCTATCTATCAATCTATCTTTTCAGTCTCTTCGTATCTATCTATCTATCTATCTATCTATCTATCTATCTCATCATATCTATCTATCTATCTATCAATCTATCTTTTTCAGTCTGTTCGTATCTATCTATCTATCTATCTATCTATTTTTTCAGTCTGTTCGTATCTATCTATCTATCTATCTATCTATCTATCTATCTTTTTCATCTATCTATCTATCTATCTATATCTACCTATCTATCTATCTTTTCAGTCTGTTCATATCTATCTATCAATCTATCTATCTATCTATCTATCTTTTTCAGTCTGTTCATATCTATCTGTCTATCTATCTTTTTCAGTCTGTTCGTATCTATCTAGCTATCTGTCTATCTATCTAATTATATTAATATATGTGTCTCTACCTAATTATATTAATATCTATCTTTCTATCTATCTATCATATCTGATTGTCTATCTATCTATCTAATTATATTAATATATGTGTCTCTATCTAGTTATATTCATATCTATCTATCTATCTATCTATCTATCTATCTATCTATCTAATTACATTCATATCTATCTATCTAATTTTATATACAATTATATCTATCTCTTTGTCTGTTATAGTTGATTCATATCTATGTATCTCTGTGTCAATATATTTATCTATCTCTGTTCATATCTATCTATATTTAATTACATTCATATCTATCTATATCTAATTCTATATCTATCTATCTATCTATCTATCTATCTATCTATTAATCAATCTGTCTGTCACAGTTGATTCATATCTATCTATGTATCTCTGTGTCTATCTATTTATTTATCCCCGTTCATATCTATCTAATTTTATATACCTTTATATCTATCTATCTATTTATCTATCTAATTTTATACATATCTATCTCATTCTGTTCGTATCTATCTATCTATTTAATTATATTCATATCAATCAATCAATTAATTAATCTATCTATCAATCTATCTATCTGAAACTGTTCATATATATCCATCTCTCTCTCTCCCCCCCTCTCTCTCTCTCCATCTATCTATCGCAACCAGTTCTTATCTATCTATCTATCTATCTATCTATCTATCTATCACAGTATTTTTATATCTATCTATCCATCTATCTATCTATCTCAGTCTATCTTATATCTATCTATCTATCTATCTATCTATCTATCTATCTATCTATCTCAGTCTTTTATATCTATCTATCTATCTATCTATCTATCTATCTATCTATCTCAGTCTTTTATATCTATCTATCTATCTATCCATCTATCTATCTATCCCAGTCTTTTTATATCTATCTATCTATCTATCTATCTATCTATCTATCTATCTATCTATCTATCTATCTCAGTCTTTTTATATCTATCTATCTATCCCAGTCTTTTTCTATCTATCTATCTATCTATCTATCTCAGTGTTTTTATATCTATCTGTCTATCTACTTATCTATCTATCTCAGTCTTTTTATATCTATCTATCTATCTATCCCAGTCTTTTTATATCTATCTATCTATCTATCTCATCTTATATCTATCTATCTATCTATCTATCTATCTATCTATCTATCTATCTATCTCAGTCTTTTTATATCTATCTATCTATCTATCTATCTATCTATCTATCTATCCAGTCTTTTTATATCTATCTATCTATCTATCTATCTATCTATTTATCTATCTATCTCAGTCTATCTATCCCAGTCTTTTTATATATCTATCTATCTATCCCAGTCTTTTTATATCTATCTATCTATCTATCTATCTATCTATCTATCTATCTCAGTCTTTTTTATATCTATCTATCTATCTATCTATCTATCTATCTATCTATCTATCCCAGTCTATCTATCTATCTATCTATCTATCTATCTATCTATCTATTTATCTATCTATCTAGTCTTTTTATATCTATCTATCTATCCCAGTCTTTTTATATCTATCTATCTATCTATCTATCTATCTATCTATTTATCTCAGTATGTTAATACCTATCATTATGTTCATATCTATCTATTTCATTAGATTCCTATATCAATCTTATTTATCTATTTTGTCATATATCCATATCACTTTAGTTGTGCCGAGATGAACCCATCCAGACAGTGAGAGTGCCCAGAGGAGACAATTGTTGACAAGTGATGACATTTTTGGGGAGGGAGAGAGGCTGGCAAAAGAGACCGAGGGTCGAGCGGTGGGTGGGGTGGGGTGGGTTGCGTAATGGTTATCATCATAATCATCCGTTCTTCTAATATCCTCCCACGCCCATTGGCGCATTCATCTCTTTCAAAACTCGAAATCGCCAACAGGCGGCGCTATACTCAACTATTTGCATAGACGCCATTCACAGTCGATCGTTCCCGCCAATTTCATTTTGCTGATATCCTTTCCATTAATTTAACTTTCCCTCTCATCTCATCGCCATTTATTTACAGGACGAGCATAAGACTGGAGTACTCGACCGGTGAGGTCATCAGTATTCACTTTCTTAGTGCGTTATACGTTATTTTTTTATGGAGGAGTGCGGTGTAATGATGAGAGAGAGAGAGAGAGAGAGAGAGAGAGAGAGAGAGAGAGAGAGAGAGAGAGAGAGAGAGAGTGTGTGTGTGTGTGTGTGTGAGAGAGAGAGTGTGTGTGTGTGTGATAGATAGAGAGAGGGGAGAGGGAGAAAGAGACAGTGTGTGTGTTGTGTGTGAGAGAGAGAGAAAGAAGGAGAGAGACAGTGTATGTGTGAGTGATAGAGAGAGAGAAAGAGAGGGAGAGGGAGAGTATGTGTGTGTGTGGTGTGAGAGAGGAGAGAGAGAAAGAGAAAGAGAGAGGGAGAGAGAGAGAGAGTGTGTGGGTGTTGTGTGTGTGTGTGTGTGTGTGTGTGTGAGAGAGAGAGAGAGAGAGAGAGAGAGAGAGAGAGGGGGGGATAATCTTACTTGATTACTCTTGTTACTTGTTGCTTCTTGTCTCCGATGGCTAGGCCATGTCCACCGGATGGATCATGGATAAATCCCGAAGGACATCCTCTACGAAGAGCTTTCGTCAGGTAATAGACGTTTCAAGAATGTCTGCAAGAATGATCTCTGGTGATTTGGTATTGCCCCTTCCAACTGGGAAAATTTGACTCTAGATCGCCTCAGTGGTGGCAGGCTCGCCGTGGCTGACTGTTCATGTCTGAAGCCATCCTGGCGCAACGCCATGAAGCCAAGAGATCCAGAAGAAAGCAGCGGCAACAAAGCACCGGCACATCAACATCTTCAGGGAAATCTTGTTTTTCGAACATTGGACTTTACAGACACAAGAGGCGCTGTAACTTCAGGGACACAAAAACTATATTATAGTCTTCCGAGACTGAAATGCCAATGAAAATGGAATGTTGCTTTTTCTAACTGTTTCGGCCTTCATGTTCCTGTCTAGCTGAGTTCTTTTATCTAAGGGCTGATTTTCCTGGACTTTGTTTGTTTTTAACATTTGATAAAACTGACAAGACTTATGTTTTAATTGATCAAGTTTATTAGCCCATGATTCAATCTTTACCGCACGGATGCGATCGACCCCAGAGAGAGAGAGAGAGAGAGAGAGAGAGAGAGAGAGAGAGAGAGAGAGAGAGAGAGAGAGAGAGAGAGAGAGAGAGAGAGAGAGAGAGACGTCTACTCTGCTTCCAAGTCAGGTCGAATCTAAGCTCTCACTAAAACTATATCACGTGTCTGTCATGACGCGTTTGAAGGGATCAAAACGTTACCAACAGTCGCTGATAATTTTCCACGGACTCCCTTGATTCTAAATTTGACAGACCTGAATTTAGATCCTTACTTACAGGTACGTTTTACAATTTATGATATCTCATAAATTGTAACAAAACGAAGTATTGCTATGCATAAATAGTGTTATATCAAACATGACAATCACTTTTTGAATTGGTGAAAATAAATCACATGTATAATATTATTTCGCCTTTTTTACTGATGCTCATTATGTTACAACTTTTCAACTTAGGCAAACATTTGACCTTAAATAGTCAATTTAATAAATTTTAATTCGTTTTTAAAATGAATAGCAGACAACATTTTGGCAGACCTTACTCATTTCCCTAATCTCAATTATCTAGCGAGAGCTTAATGGGTGACCCAATGGGTCACATTTTGTCTAATATATATATATATATATATATATATATACTTTATTTTTAGAATATGAGTATCCTTCAATATTGATGTTATTTATGAATATTATATACTTGATTTAAGATGTATATCCTAATCTATTTTTATTTTTCAGAAAAGACATTATTTAACCGACACAATTTCAATAGCAAATAATAAAGTTACGGGTTAGCTCAGTCGGTCGAGCGTTCGGCTAGAAACCACGAGGTTCCTAGTTCGATGCCAACACAGCGTATGAGTAGCATCCCGATGACTTTACTTTTTTTTACTTATTGTAATAATTAAATTATCATACTGTGGTATATCCACAGGTCCTGCTAGTCCCTTTATATTACCCCCCCCCATTCTGGAATGATAAGTATTGATTGTCTGTCATATGGAAGTCTGATCTCACTGACAAGCTAAAGCGACATCTCTTCCAGGCTGTAGTCATATCAGTACTGCTGTATGGCTGCACTACCTGGACCCTAACGAGGCGCCTCGAGAATAAGCTAGATGGGAGCTGCACAAGAATGCTGCGAGCAGTTCTGAACAAGTCGTAGAAACAGCATCCTACAAGGGAGCAGCTGTATGGTCACCTGCCCCCTATCTCACAGACCATCCGAGTGAGACGGACTAGGCATGCAGGGCACTGCTGGAGAAGCAAGGATGAACTCATAAGTGATGTTCTCCTGTGGAAGCCAACACATGGACATGCCAGTGTGGGCCGCCCAGCAAGGACCTACATCGACCAGCTATGTAAAGATGCTGGCTGCAGCGATGAATGGTAGGGAAGGTTGGCGAGAGATTGTCATGGATATCCGTGCTGCCTGCACGACATGATGATGATGATGCATTACCAGACATGAAAACCACTTTTTGAATTGGTGAACCAAACTAAAGACATTATTTATCCAATACAATTTCTATAGCCAACAAGTCGTAAAGTCAATGGAGTGGCCTATTGTCGGTATTAGTCAGACAGTGAGGGAGTCTATCCCCTTTTTACTAGCACTAGACCAAGGAGATTGTTTTTGCATCTAAAGTGGTGCACCACACCTACCATCAGCTCTTCACTTTATCACACAGAGATCCCTATGCAACTCATACACCGAGTTGGCGAGGGCCAGTATCAAACCCCAAACTTTGTGGTTCCTAGTCGGACGCTCTACCGACTGAGCTAAACCGGCCCATACTAATAAACATATGAAACATCGTAATTAAATTATTATACTGTGGTATATCCACAGGTCCTGCTAGTCCCTATATACCCCCACCCCCACTCCCAGAAATGATAAGTATTGCTATGCATTACCAGACATGACAACCACTTTTTGAGTTGGTGAACCAAAATAAAGACATTATTTAACCAACACAATTTCTATTGTGAATAATAAAGTTAATTTATTGTAATAAATAAATTATTATACAGTGGTATATCCACAGGTCCTGCTAGTCCCTATATATTACACCCCCACCCCAGAAATGATAAGTATTGCTATAATTAACTAGATATGACAACAACTTTTGAGTTGGTGAACCAAACTAAAGACATTATTTAACCAACACAATTTCTATAGCAAATAATAAAGTTAATTTATTGTAATAATTAAATTATCATACAGTGGTATATCCACAGGTCCTGCTAGTCCTTATATATATATATCACCCTCCCCCCCATAAATGAAAAGTATTGCTATGCATTACCAGACATGACAAGCACTTTTTGAGTTGTTGAACCAAATTAAAGACATTATTTAACCAATACAATTTCTATAGCAAATAATAAAGTTAATTTGTTCTAAAATTAATAAAGATAACTTTTGAACTGATTTTCTTGAATGAACATCTTCAGTTTAAATCAACATAATTTCCTTTCACAAACAATAATAAAAAAGAATCAATTTAGCCTGAATTTTTATGAAGCGGCTGAACATATCGACTTTGTGAACTGGTGAGGAAATTCTTTTGTTCAAAAATTTATTTGAACTGAAAAGAAAGTTTAATAAGGGGGGCGGGGTGAGGAGAAGTAGACAAACGACACACAGTTAAACATGGGTAAGCAGTGTGTGTGGGGGTGGGTGGGTGTAGGATATATGTTCATCAGAAAATATTGTGCGCCCTGTCGAGTGGGGCGTTAGAATACACCGACTGCACCTCTGCAGAGGAGTAAAATCTCCCCCAATTGGGCCACATGTGGGTGGCGACCCGTGATGCTTAAGGAAGGAACCCAGATAGCTGAGTAATCCATGACATGCAACACTCCACTTTGGTCCTTACTTGGCCTAGACGGGTGGTCGGAGAGGTCCCCTCCAATTAATCGGCTGCTCACGTCAAGCCCTAGCACCTATATAATTGCCCCAGCCCTATTGCCCTTATGACAACCCCAACTCTTTTTATCATATGGGTGCTAGAAGGCGGTGGCTGAGGGTCTTCATGTCCTGGGCATAACGTTAAACTCTATCTGAAGAATAATTAAAGTTCCAATTACCGTCGAACTGGGAAGACAAGGCAACAAACGGTTGTAACTCAAATACAAACCCGAATGCTACAAAGTCCACTGCAAAATGACAAAGTATATATAAGACTCCACAATGTCATTCAAATCAAGCAGTCAAGCAGCCAATCAGAACTCAAGGAATGGAATCACCCAAATCACCCAGATTCATGGATGGATCATTCTTGAGTCCTATTTATACCGGCTGTCTTGGACACTGCTTCAGTGGTACTTAGTTAGCTGCTGTTATTCAAACCAACAGTAGACTAACTGACTTCACTAGTGATGAGGTTCCAGTTCTGTAGGTCTAGGGAATATGGAGCACCTCTTCATCACCATTGCTCCCAGGTCTACTCTGACCCGGAGTGGTAGTACCTGTTAGGGTCCCATCTATGGGTTAAATAGAAAAATGTGTTTATGAAAAAATTGAGTGTACATAAAAAATGAATTTGTTTCAAAAATTTGTCGGCATTAAATGACCCACTGAGGTTGATATGCCGTAAAACAAAACAAATCAAACCAAACCGAGAAAATAATGTTAACATCTCATCATAGAATAGAGGTTATCAAGTTAATGATCAATTGAACCATATGACCTTTAGGCACCCCTTTTGCGATCTCGATTCTTGGGGACATTTTTCCATTTACACCGTCAAAATCGGTTAATTGTTAACAGACGATTTTTAGAGTTTAAAAAAAATTATAAATCTAATCCCTAACCCCTAACCCTAACCCCATAACCCTAAACCCTAACAAACAACCGGATTTTGCCGGTGTAAATGAGAAAAGTGTCCTTGTGAGTCGAAATTGCGGAAGGGGTGCCTAGAGGTCATATGGTCCGATCAATTTATTATATAAACAAAACTATACAATCTATTGAACAAAGTTCAACAGGAGTGAGGAGATGTAGATGAAGGATTCACAGTTAAAATTAACGTTGCATTCTGGGAACAAGGAATCTTCTAACTTCTAAATTAACGTTGCATTCTGGGAACAATGAACAATTCTATTTACAATTTTATTTACTATAAATAAACATAACGCATGTAAGCCATTTTATCTGACATCTCCTCCAAGGAAAATGGACATCTTGCCAATGTTGGATTTCCTGTTTTGAGTTGCCTATTTGGAACTTTTTCCTTTCTGGATTTAATGCTGAACTGGATTGTGTAATCCCTGACTCAGTACCTGTTAACAAACGTTTATGTGGTAACTGGAACTAGACCCTTTTCACAAGTGTATTATTTTATTATCGTTTAATATTGTAAAGTTTTTAAATGCCATCCTTGGCCAGTTGAAAAGGGCTTAATGAAAGTCCTGTGTTATGAAATCCTTTGGTAAGCGTAGAAGTCCTATCCTGCGTATTGGTAAAGGTCCAGTGTTTTAATCCTATGTCCGTCGTCAAAGAATGTCTCAGTAGTTATAACCAGTAGGGTCGGTTTAAGTATTGTATCAACCTCAGAGTATAGCCAGTGATTGGCCAAGAGTTAGATCACATGGTTCTGACGGAGTCTATAAGTAGGAGCGACGATCTAGCACACACCTTATACATAAAAAGGCAACAAATATATCACACATTCCAACAGAAATGAAGAATGAAAAAAAAAAAAAGGTTTTAGGTTTAAATATAAAACTGAAATTCTTTCTTTATTTTATTATTGATAAAAAAAGAAAGAAAAGAAAAAAGAATCCTTCGTCAGTGTTCAGACTAAAAAAAAAACAAAAAACAAATGTAGACTATTTAATGAGACTTCTCCAAGGAAAGGGACATCTTGCTAATGTTGGATTGGATATTTGTATTTGGCTATTTGTAACTTTGCCCTTTCTGGATTTAATGCGGAACTGGATTGTATAATCGTTTCTGAGTTAACTGGAACTAAACACTTTTCACAAGTGTATTTTTTATCACCATTTAATATGTCTCACATTTTAACAGAAAGGAATATTTTTTAAAGTTTTAGGTTTAAATACGAGTTAAAGACTGAATTGCTTTCTTGAATTTAGTCTCCAGACTTTAAAAATCTAACGCATGTAAGCCATTCAATGTGACTTCTCCTTCAAGGAAATTGGACATCTTGCCAATGTTGGATTTGCTATTTGGAGCTTTGCCATTTCTAGATTTAATGTGGAACTGGATTATGTAATCTTGGACTCGGTATCTGTTAACAATCGTTAATGAGTTAACTGGAACTAAACAATTTTCACAATTATATTCTCTTTATCACCATTTAATAAGTCACACATTGCAACAGAAATGAAGACTTAAATAAAGGACATCTGGCCAATGTTGGATTTGCCTATTTGGGATTTTACCCTTTCTGGACTTAATTTGGAACTGGATTGTTCAATCATTATGTGAGTTAACTGGAACTAAACTCTTTTCACAAGTATATTCTCTTTATTACCATTTAATATGCACACGTTCCAACAGAAATCAATAATTTAAAAAACGCCTTAGGTTTTAAAATGAGACTGAATTGTTTTCTTTAATTCATTATTGACAAAAAAAATCCTTCATCCGTGTTCAGACTTAAAAAAAACCCCACAAAACAAATGTAGACTATTCAATAGGACATCTTCAAGGAAACGGTCATCTTGCCAATGTTGGATATGCTGTTTAGATTTGCGTATTTGGAACTTTGTCCTTTCTGGATTTAATGCAGAACTGGATAGTACAATTATTTATGAATTGACTGGAACTAAACCCTTTTCACAATTATATTCTCTGTTTTAACTTTGCCCATTTTGGATTTAATGCAGAACTGGATAGTACAATCGTTTATGAATTGACTGGAACAATTATATTTTCTTTATCATTTTCACAATTATATTCTCTTTATTACCATTTGATATGTCCCACATTCCAACAGAAATAAAGAATTTTGTAAATAAAATGTTTTACGAAACTGAAATGCTTTCTTTATTTGTTTTTTTTGTCAATAATAAATTAAACAAAAAAACAAAAAACAAAAAAACAAAACAAAATAAAAGAAAAGAACAAAGAATTAATTCCTTAGTCATTATTCAGACTTTGAAGACAGACACCTGCTTGTCGAAACTTTTGGGACCAACTAAAAGAAGAAATCGATACTATGGCAATTGGCTTACTGATGTGTCATACAATTTCGGTAAGTCTAAAGTCAAGAATTAAAAAAAGAGACAAAAAAGAAAAAAGAAGCAAAAGGAAAAAAAAAAAAAAAACAAAAAAAGAAAAA
>CM042172.1:130000-137500 GCA_023376005.1 Doryteuthis pealeii
GAAGTGAGCTGGTTGTAAAGTTCTGTGATAAGTGGGCCCTGATTTGGGGCTTGGTAATGAGAGCTGGGTGTTTTTACTTCTCTCCTCCAGTACTGCTTTTCGATAAGTGAAGTTTTGGTATTTGACGCCAACATACGATGTTGGCATTCGCCCCCTGGCGGCGGGGGGAGATAATTAGCTATGGAATTTCCAATATCCGCGCTCCTCAGAAATCGGGTCGCATCTGAACTAAACTAATTCTCACGTGTCTAATCCGTCTACCGGAAGTTCATTCGGAATGTAACCGTTGTCACTCATCGGCACCAGTAACTTTTATGGGGTTGCAAGAGGTTTTAGGTTTTAGGTTTTAGAAGTAGTTGTGGTTATTCTCGGTCGTGTTCTTAGGACTTGCCTTTAACTCCATCTTATTTGGTGGTCCTCCTAAAACGGAAAGAATTCAATGAATGAAAATAAAGAGACAAAGACAGAAGGTTATCTTATGATTTAGGCTTTATTCGCAGGTCATAGCCACCACGTGGCAAGGGAATTTCTCCCCGGCCAGTAGTAGTGTCTTGTCCGAGTCAAGACCTAAGCCAGAATGACAGAGATTATCTTTGGGATCGGAAGTGGGTTCTTTTCCCGTACATGTGCGGAGGATTCTTCCGGTGAAGGCTCATGGGAGTCTGTTATTTTAATTTTATTTTAATCTCCACACTTTCCACGGATCCCGTCATTTTTAATCTAACGGACCTTATTCAAAATATTCTAACTACAGGTACGTACATAAACCATAAGCTGCTTATGAAATTATGTAACACATAGACCTGAGGAAACTGTGGAATCTGAATTTGAAAGTGACACCAATTGCAGTTGATGCCCTTGGAACCTTCCACAAGGATTCGGAAAAAACAAAAACTGGAGGAAATTGAAAATTAGAGGAAGAATCGAGACCATACATCTCACGCCTAATCGTGTTTACCGGAAGGTTAGTTGGAATGTCACCGTTGTCTCTCATCGGCCTCGGTAATTTTCCACGGCCCCCGTCATTCTGAATCTAACGGACCTTATTCAAAATATTCTAACTACAGGTACGCACATAAATCATAAGCTGATTATGATTATGTAACATAAGAGGGGTGTGTGGATTCTTTTCCTACTTGAAGTCCTCAATCTTTTCAGATGTGTTATTTGCTGCAAAGGCCCTGTCCATTATCATGATAGATCGCCAAAACTTTTAGAATTCATCAAACTGGGCCTCTTTCCAACGTTTCAACGCTCAACTCGCAGACAATAATCACCTAATGGAATCTAAACTTTGACTGGCACCAATTCAAAATAGACCAGATTTCCAACGCGGTTCCACTAAACATTTACCAAAACTTTTTGGGGAATGGGTTGGGGAGCGATGAAAGTCTATTTTGGCTTTTGTCTTAGACTTTTTGCTTCCATTAAACCATTGATTATGTCGCTTTATATTATTTGTCTGATCTTTTGTGATTAGGCTTGATGTTTATAATTTTGATTTTTTTGGTCTGTTCGCCTCATCTTTATATTGTGGTATAAGGTGTAGATAAAGAAAAACAATAGTATATATTGTGCTAACAAGCGCCTTTTTCGACTATGGTGTTTATCAAATTTAATCCAATTAAAATTATCTTAAAAATAAAATAAAAACAATCGTTCAAGACATTGTATAAACACTAATCTTCTTTAGAGCACATTTTTTGTTGAATTGATAAAAGGAAATATCTTTGTATATATATATATATATATATATATATATATATATATATATATATATATGAGTATAGATAAAAGGATATGAAAACAACACAATATGCTGTTAAAGTGAAAAAAATCATCTTCAGAGCTTGTTTTTTTTTTTTTTACTCCGGACTCATCGAGAGAGGAGACGAAAATAATATGAATCCAAAACGAAAACATTGGTGTTGCCATTTTGAATTGATGTTGTCGTTTTGAATTCATATTATTTTCGTCTCCGCTCTCGATAAGTCCGGAGTAAAAAACAAGCTCTGAAGATGATTTTTATAAATCGAAATATTGTTCAATATTAGCTATGGATATGATATAAAATATTTTCACATTAAGCGAAACTTTTAGTAGGTTTATCTGACTCATTAGATTTATCTTTGTCTCTCTCTCTCTCTCTCTCTCTCTCTCTCTCTCTCTCTATATATATATATATATATATATATATATATATATATATGTGTGTGTGTGTGTGTGTGTGTTTGTGTAAAGAAAACAATATTATATATTGTGTCAACAAACGCCTGTTATAACTTTATGGGGTTATAAAATGTAATCCAATTGAAGTTATTTTAAAAATAAAATAAAAACAATCGTTCAAGATATTGTATAAACACTAATCTTCTTCCGAGCACATTTTTTATTGAATGAGGAAAAGGAAATGTAACGTTTGACACGAAAAGTTCAACTAACGCTCACGTTCTGGGTAGGAATGTCTTTAAAAAAAAAATACATATATATATATATATATATATATATATATATATATATATATATATATATGTGTGTGTGGGGGGTATTTTGGAAAAGGTGACTTACCGGTGAAGATGGTCACAATGGTTAGTTGATGCAAAATTCAGAAAGGTAAGACAGCGATATAACAAATAAAAAGTGATCAATACGTTAGCAGAGCAAATTTATTGTAATACAGACACAAGTGATAACCTACTCGAGTTTCACAATAAGGATCTTCAGAGTTAAATTAATTGCAGTCAATTACACGTGTGTGTCTTTCGCGATAAACGGTTCGTTTAACGATTCGTTTATCGCGAAAGACACACACGTGTAATCGACTGCAATTAATCAATATCTTGATTAATCCAGTGGATTTAACCCTGGAGATCCTTATGGTAAAACTCGAGTAGGTTATCACGTGTCCTGTATTACAATATATATTATATATATTATATATATATATATATATATTATATTTACGCTTCGAGTTATAAAGAGCGCCAATAACAATTTTTTTCTTTTTTTAAAAATGATCGTGACGCTTCTCATGACGCATCTCGGAATGATAGGCGTGCACAAACAATGACTTTATTATTTGAATGAGATCTTAAAAAGTTCTTCGACGCCTTGTTTGATCAACAGTCAAACTATTCAAAATGATTTCCAAGGTTGGGTCATTGCTATGCTCTGATACACAGGAAACACCCAGGAAGGCCGGAGGATACAGCGACCGAAACGTCGTGATTTACAAACCACAATAGAAATAAAGACGAGGTAATCAGTCCGAAAAATCAAAATTATATTTTTTCCCCACCAGTCACTAATTTATACAAAAATAATGACATTCGTTTACGAGAGTGCAGGGGAGTGGAAATTGATGATAAAAAAAACAGTAACATAGAATAATAATTAACACAGCTTAACACTTATACCCAGCTATGGCTAGCGGAATGAAAACAGTATACCTTCGTGGATTGAATAAAGGGTTGGGTTCAACGTTCCCTGATGGTTCCCGATTATGACAAGAAGGTTCATGAGTTTGAAAAGAAGGTTCCCGAGTCCGACAAGAAATACCTGAAGAAGGGCTGAGGGCACATCGGCCGAAACGTTCTACAGATAACAATAAAGATAAGGGCAATAGTCCGAATAATCCAGATGATACAAAATATCAAGCTTTATCTCAAAAATTCAGAGAAATAATAAAAAAAAGAAAGAAAGAAAGAAAGAAAAAGAAAGAAAGAAAAAAGAAAGAAAGGAAAAATGCAATAGGATTTGATAGAAATAAAGAAAGAAAAAAAAGAAGTATTAAAAATATCTACCATAATTAGAACTTCCATTAATTATTTTGAAAGTTTCAATTACACTACCTTTGATTCTTCTTTCTAATAAAGCAGTTATCTTAATTTCTCTAATATCTCCTTGTAACTGTAATCTTTTATTCTTTTTATTACTTTTGTCACTCTTCCTTGTATGTCCACCAAACTTGATATTACACTCCAATTTCCATATCTAGACGCCGGAGACCATACAAGAGTACAATATTCTATATGAGGTCTTATTAGGGTTTTGTATATTTTTAAAACAACATTTTCCAAAAATCCATTTGTATTATTACAAACCATTTTGGAGTTATAGAACCATGTTCATGGACTTATTTTTAAAACCCAAAGAGGCAGGATTTGAACTCGAATCGTCATGTCCATTTTCCTATGATGATAACCATTACACATCAGCGCAAAAAAAAAAAATGATTGTATGAAAAAAAAAAGTTTTAATTGGTTTGATTCAATTTTCCAAAGCAATCGGTTTCGATGATCGAATTAAAAACCATGAGTGTATTTCCATAGCACGTGACCACCATCAACTTCCGCCGACACCCACGTTTCTCATTTAAATTTTTTTGTCTTCTTTTATTTATGATTTATCAAGAACAAAAAATCGGTCCAGTCTCAGTTTCAGCTTTTTTTTTTAAAGAAAATATTTACATAGGATTTTTTTTGTTGGTAATTTAATTTAATCTTATTCTTTATTTCTATTTTTGTTTTTATTTAATTTCATCTTTTATTTTTATTTTACTTTATTTTCTTTCATTCTATTATTTTTTTTTTCTTTCATTTTATTTTATTTTATTTCTAATTCTTTAATTTTATTTTACTTTTATTTTAATTTATTTAATTACATTTTTTTTCATTTTCTTTTCTTTTCATATTCTATTTTATTTTTATTTTACTTTATTTTATTTCATTCTATTATTTCATTTTTATTTCCTTTTATTTTATTTTATTTTATTTTATTTCTAATTCTTAAATTTTATTTTACTTTTACATTTATTTTAATTTATTTAATTTCATTTTCTTTTATTTTCAATTCCTATTTTATTCTTTTCTTTTCTTTTATTTCATTCTATTATTTCATTTTTATTTTATTTTATTTTTAATTCTATTTTTGATTTATTTTCATTTTATTTTAATTTATTTCCTTTCATTTCATATTATTTTATTTTATTTCATTTTTAATTTTAATTTTTGCTTCATTTTACTTTATTTTGTTTTTATTTTACTTTATTTTATTTCATTCTATTATTTTATTTTACTTTATCTTATATTTTCTATAATTTAATTCAATTTAATCTAATTTATTCTTTTTTATTAAAAGTGTGTGAAATCTTTCCGGTGACCCCCGTTTTCTTTCAGGAAATTGTTCTCGAAATCAATTCAGAACCGAGACGGAACCACATCCACCCCACTCCGAATTTGTCAGAATGTTAAAATTAAAAAAAGTCGAATGAATTTAAAATGAAAGAACAACGTTCAAATCCTGTTGAGTTTGTGAGACAAGACAACGCGTACTGTTTTTTTCCCCAGAATATGATAATTTCGAAAGATAAGGGCGCGTATTATACATGAATGCGTTTTATACACGACTAATTACGGTAGTTGCGTGTCCCCTACAGGTGTCAGTGAGTCAAATACTGATTTTCCATTTAAGGGCCGGGTTAGCTCAGTCGGTAGAGCGTTCGGCTAGAAACCACAAGGTTCCTAGTTCGATACCGGTCCTCGCCAACTCAGCGTATGAGTAGCACAGGGATCTGTGCGGTAAAGTAAGGAGCTGATGGTAGGTGTGGCGCTCCACCTCATATGCTAAAAAACAATCTCCTTGGTCTAGCGCTAGTGAAAAGGGGATAGACTCCCTCACTGATAGGCTGATACCGACTTTAGGCCGCCCGACGACTTTACTTTTACTTATTATACATGAATGCGTTTTATACACGACTAATTACGGTAGTTGCGTGTCCCCTACAGGTGTCAGTGTGTCAACTACTGATTTTCCAGTCAATTAGACCCTCCACACTTAAGATATTGACGCAACACAATCTATCTGGTTTGGCATTGCGTTGTCCTCAGCTTCCATGCTATTCGAATGGAAATTTGATCGAATGAAACACAATAAACGGGAGTGATTTAATTAGACGATCAAAGAGATTTTCGTCAATTTATGGGCCTCCATAGAAAACATTTTATTGATTTCAGGTCAACTTGGCTGGTTAAAACTAATTTTTTGTTCCGTGTAATTTAAACTTTTAGGCTTTCTCTTCGCGACAGACAGTCAATTCCTGTCCTAAATCAAACACTATTAAACACGTAAATACTAATGATTATTGATTGGAGGCTGGAGGCCATCTTTTTTTTTGTTATTCTTTTTCTTTTCTTTTTTTTTTTTTTTTTTTCTTTTTTTTTTTTTCTTTTTTTTACTTCAATCTTTTTTTTTTATGTGTAATTATTGTCCCTTTCTCTTTCTCTCTTTCTCTTCTTCTTGTCCCTTTCTCTTGCTCCCTCTCAATCTTTGAATTGAAGTTTCTTTTCTTTTTGTCTCTTGATTATTCTCTTAGTTTGTTCTTTCTTTCTTTCGTTCTTTCTTTCGTTCTTTCTTTTTTCTCTCTTTTTTCTTCGCTGTGCAATTCCTGTTTTTATATCTCCCGCTTTTTAAAGCTCTTTTCTTCTGAATATTATCTTATTTTTTATCCTCTTAGTTCTTTCTTTCTTTCTTTTTTCTTTCTTTTTTTCTTTCTCTCCTTCTTTCTTTCTTTCTCTCTTTCTCTCTTTCTCTTCTGTTTTCGTTTTTTTCGCTATTAAAAAGTATTAAACACGTAAATACTAATGACTATTGATTACAGACTAGAGGGCTTTTTTCTATTCTTTTTTCTTCTATATTTTACTTCTTCCTTTTTTATTATGTGCAATTGTTGGTATTCACACTTCTTCTTCTTCTTCTTCTTCTTCTTCTTCTTCTTCTTCTTCTTCTTCTCTCTACAGCCTTTTTTCTTTCTTTCTTTCTTTCTTTTTGCTGTGTAGTTTTTGTTCTTCTCTTTTCCTTCATTTTCTTCTTTTCTTCTCCTGACTATTTTGTGTTCTGACGATGTGTCCTGCATCTAATAGTGAAATTTCAATTTTTGAGCTCTGGGGAGTGTGGAGTATTCCTTCACCGCCATTAATCCTAGGTCCACTCTGATCGGGTGGTAGTATATGTTAGGATCCTATCTATGGGTTAATAATAATAAAAATAATGGGTTTGAAAAATGTGTTTAAAAATATTTGAGTTTAAAAAAAATTGAGAACGCATCAAGAATGAATAAAACAAAATGTCTTCAGCATAAAATAACCCAACAAGGGTTGGCATGCCATAAAATCCAACCAACCAACCAACCAACCAACCAACCAGAATGAATAAAACAAAACGTCTTCAGCATAAAATAACCCAAATAAAATTACATGCGCGCGCACACAAACATGAGTATCAATTCGCTATTTCTATCAGAAATTCTATGTGAATTATCTTCCCTGCTACAAGGGGACAAATCGCCAATGGGATATTGGCGCGAGAATCAAACCCCAGCACTAGTCTGTGGGCCTCGTCCGGGACGGACGTTATTCAGGGAACCGTTAACAACGAGAGACGTAAAAACAAACGCTCTCACTCACTTAGCCCAAACAGGGTCCATTTATCACAAGAACCTTA
>CM042172.1:147500-162500 GCA_023376005.1 Doryteuthis pealeii
TAGGGTTTAGTTAGTTTAATGGGAATAAATAATTTGAGTTCTGTTTTTCCTGGGTCCCTGTAATATTATGTTACTCAATTAGGGGTAGGTTTAGTGTTTAGGGCTTAGGGTTAGGGTTTAAGGTTAGTTTTAATNGATGGCTGGGTAGCCGCTTCCAGTTCTGATATAAGGAAGAAGGGTCAGAGATAGTACTCTCATAGCCCACACATGCCCACACCTCTCTTGCTTGCTAACCATTGCACCGTTTTTGTTTTGTTTTGTTGCTGTTGTTTTTTGTTGTATTTAGGGGTGGGGATCCTCTGCCGAGGCGACGCCGGGTTGCCGTTTCTAGTTAGATGATAAAGATTATATTCTGTCGAGAGAACTAGTCGTTCATTGGTTAGATGATGACGTGTCAAAACGTATTGTCCAATCACGGATAAGAACACCGCATAATCTCCGATCTGCAGCCAGCAACTCATAGAATGAGACCAATGGTTAAGATGGTAACAAAACGCGGAACATTTTGAGAGAGAGGATTAAATTCCTGAAAGAGGCGTTCACAAAGAATTGAGATTAAAGGATAATCGGCGGAGATAACGAAACTGTAAAAGTTAATCTTGATCGGAGATTTAGTTTAAAAGAAAGTTGAACTTTAAAAAATAAAATCTTTCTGGGTTTTAACTGATCTTCTTTAGATGTAAAATTGAATTGGCTTTCAATATCCTATTTAAATATCAAAACTCTCTAGAAAAGAAGTTACTATTATATAAACAATATAGGCTATTATATATTTACCAACTCCTCCGCACGAGTGGGATGTGATACAAGGTCAATTATTTAAGCGGAATTTTAACAGGTTTGAATTCAGAATTTCCTTCTCCTTGACTTGTATAGAAGTGTGTTGGAGTATTTTTTGTATATATATATATTTACCAACCCGTCCACACGGGCAGGATGTGACACAAGGTGAATTTTTTAAGGGGAGTTCAACGGGTTTGCATTCAGAGTTTTCTTTCTCCTAGACCGGTTGCCTAATCAAGGTTAAAGAGCCCAGTCTGCCCTACTATTTATCCATAGCTGGAGGGAGAGTAGGATTCATACCTTACCCAAGGGTATTGGCACTAAGTGAAATGCAATTACCACGCCCAGGATTTGAACTCGGGGTGAAAAGTCCATTTCCCATGGCTTTAACCATTACACCACACGCTTCCATTTTTTTTGTATATAAGGTGTGCTACAATTCACCACCTAAATTTATAGACTGGGCGAGGTCACGTGGTCTATTCTTCCACCAATCAACAGCCATAATGCGTGGCTAGTTGACTACTTAATCACTGATGCTGTACAGACGTCTATTTGCAATCATTGACGAAGGACTTGCAATACTGAGGAGCACCAAGGAACAACCAAAGGATTTTTTACCAAGGATCTCCGCTGGACAAGCGCTCTTGAAACCTAGAGGATGGCCCATAAAAACGTAAAAAAGTGTCATTCACTGTAAAAGTAAGTAAAAGTAAAAAGTAAAGTCGTCCGGGCAGCCTAAAGTCGGTATCAGCCAATCAACGAGGGAGTCTATCCCTTTTCAATAGCGCTAGACCAAGGAGATTGTTTTTTAGCATCTGAGGTGGAGCGCCACACCTACCATCAGTTCCTTACTTTACCGCACAGATTCCTGTGCTACTCATACGCTGAATTGGCGAGGGTCGTATCGAACTAGGAACCTTGTGGTTTCTAGCCGGACGCTCTACCGGACTGAGCTAACCCGGCCCATCAATGTAAAAGTAAAGTGTTTAAATATTAAAGGTAGAATTTCCATTTGTTTCTACTCATCATCATGTCACGCAATTAGCACGGATATCCATGACAATCTCTCACCAACCTTTCTCTATCATTCATTGTCCCAGAGAGGTCCTCTGTACAGCATCCAGTATCCGCGCAGAGTTGGTCAATGTAGATCTTTGCTGGACGGCCCACATTAACATGTCCATGTGTTGGCTTCCACAGGAGAACGTCGCTTATGAGTTCGTCCTTGCTCCTCCAGCAGTGTCCATCATGCCTTGTCCGTCTCCCTCAGATGGTTTGTGAGATAGGAGACAGGTGTCCCAGGGAGGTCCTCTGTGCAGCATCCATTATCCGCGCAGAGTTGGTCAATGTAGGTCCTTGCTGAGCGGCCCATATTAGCATGTCCATGTGTTGGCTTCCACAGGAGAACGTCGCCTTATGAGTTCGTCCTTGCTTCTCCAGCAGTGTCCAGCATGCCTTGTTCGTCTCACCCGGATGATTTGTGAGATAGGGAGCAGGTGGCCGTACAGCTGCTTCCTTGTGGGGTGCTGTTTCCACGACTTGTTCAAGACCGCACACAGCATTCTTGTGCAGCCCCCACCTAGCTTATTCTCAAGGCGCCTCGTTAGGGTCAAAGAGGTAAAAAAGTGTTTCTACCAATACTGTTAAAATTTGAGATCATTTGAGATGTACAGGATGTTTTAGAAAAAGCGATATCATTTCTTAATCTAATAAAAAGTAGTCGGGGTGGCCTAAAGACGGTATCAGCCAATCAGCGAGGGAGTCTATCCTCTTTTCACTAGCGCTAGACCAAGGAGATTGTTTTTGCGTCTGAGGTGAAGCGCAACACCTACCATCAGGTCCTTACTTTACCGCACAGATCCCTGTGCTACTCATACGCTGAGTTGGTGAGAGCCGGTATCGAACTAGGAACCTTGTGGCTTCTAGCTGGACGCTCTACCGACTGAGCTAACCCTAGTTAATCCAATAACTTGACCAATTTTTGTTAAGATTATCTCTAATTTTAACAGCAAGTGTAGAAAAAAATTAAAATTTGGTTATTTCCTAGTTGAGTAACATGATATTACAGGTTGACCCAGAAAAAACAGAACCCAAATTATTTATTTTCCCATTAAACTAACCCTAAACCCCAACCCTAACCCTAATCCTAACCCTAAAAACTAACTCTAACCCTAAACCCTAACCCTAACACCCATAATGAGTAACATGATATTACAGGGTGACCCAGAAAAAACAGAACCCACAAATTTTGTAATAAAGTGTTAATTTTAATTTTAAGTTTTTTTAAGTTTAAGTCCAACAAGGGTTAGGATTTAGGGTTAGAGTTAGGGTTAGGGTTGGGGTTTAGGGTTAGTTTAATGGGAAAATAAATAATTTGGGTTTTTTTCTGGGTCAACCTGTATACAGGGTGACCCCAAATAATTAGAACCCACAAATTTTATATTAAAACTTAATTTTAACTAGAGTGGTTTAGGGTTAGGGTTAGACTGGGGTTTAGGTTTAGTTTAATGGGAAAATAAATAATTTGAGTTCTTTTATTTCTGGGTCACTCATGTTACTCAACTAGGAAATAACCTAAAATTTTATGTTTAATGTTTAAACAACTTTTCTCTCGCAAGGAATGCATTTCTATTGCTGAAAAGAAAAGAAAAAAGAAAGTATAAACATATTCGTGTTGTTTTCACACATGCAGTTTCAGAAAAAAATATATTTTGTAATAAACTTTATTAATTCTCGTTCAAATTTGAACAACATGTCTAGAAATAACTCTTAAAATTTTATATTTAATGTTTTACATTTTGAAACGGACATTTCTATGGAAACGAAAAGGCATTTAAAAAATTAAACATAGAGTTTTGAATTGTTTCGACATATCTTATTATAATGGAGATTGTGTGTTTTTCTGTCTGTAACCGAAACTATATTCCTACTCAAGTCACAATTCTCTTAGTTATTGACTTCACATTCTCCATGATTTTATTTTTATTAAATCTCAATTATTAATAAAATTGTCTTACATTATTAATACTGTTAACTATGTCTACATACATGCAATTATATTTAATATACAAACAAAATAGCGGTTTACAGTGTGAACGGGAAGGCTAATTTGCATATTGATATTAAAAAATCGAATTTAATAAATATGTGCTAAGTATTATTGATTTCTAACTGTTTGGTTTCATTTTAATAAATATAAGCAAAAATCTCTTCAATGAATCTTAAATGAAATCCATTAACAAGATAAAATAACTGTCATTTTATTCTTTACTTCCATCACTCTCGTCTTTTATTGTTATTTTTTCTAATTTAAGTATTTAGTTATAAGAGGAAGTAAAGAATAAAATGACAGTTATTTTATCTTGTTAATGGATTTCATTTAAGATTCATTGAAGAGATTTTTGCTTATATTTATTAAAATGAAACCAAACAGTTAGAAATCAATAATACTTAGCACATATTTATTAAATTCGATTTTTTAATATCAATATGCAAATTAGCCTTCCCGTTCACACTGTAAACCGCTATTTTGTTGTATATATAAATATAATTGCATGTATGTAGACATAGTTAACAGTATTAATAATGTAAGACAATTTTATTAATAATTGAGATTTAAATAAAAATAAAATCATGGAGAATGTGAAGTCAATAACTAAGAGAATTGTGACTTGAGTAGGAATATAGTTTCGGTTACAGACAGAAAAACACACAATCTCCATTATAATAAGATATGTCGAAACAATTCAAAACTCTATGTTTAATTTTTAAATGCCTTTTCGTTTCCATAGAAATGTCCGTTTCAAAATGTAAAACATTAAATATAAAATTTTAAGAGTTATTTCTAGACATGTTGTTCAAATTTGAACGAGAATTAATAAAGTTTATTACAAAATATATTTTTTTCTGAAACTGCATGTGTGAAAACAACACGAAATATGTTTAATACTTTCTTTTTTTCTTTTCTTTTCAGCAATAGAAATGCCATTCCTTGCGAGAGAAAAGTTGTTTAAACATTAAACATAAAATTTTAGGTTATTTCCTAGTTGAGTAACATGAGTGACCCAGAAATAAAAAAGAACTCAAATTATTTATTTTCCCATTAAACTAACCCTAAACCCCAGTCCTAACCCTAACCCTAAACCACTCTAGTTAAAATTAAGTTTTAATATAAAATTTGTGGGTTCTATTATTTTGGGGTCACCCTGTATACAGGTTGACCCAGAAAAACAGAACCCAAATTATTTATTTTCCCATTAAACTAACCCTAAACCCCAACCCTAACCCTAACTCTAACCCTAAATCCTAACCCTTGTTGGACTTAAACTTAAAAAAAACTTAAAATTAAAATTAACACTTTTATTACAAAATTTGTGGGTTCTGTTTTTTCTGGGTCACCCTGTAATATCATGTTACTCAATTATGGGTGTTAGGGTTAGGGTTTAGGGTTAGAGTTAGTTTTTAGGGTTAGGATTAGGGTTAGGGTTGGGGTTTAGGGTTAGTTTAATGGGAAAATAAATAATTTGGGTTCTGTTTTTTTGGGTCAACCTGTAATATCATGTTACTCAACTAGGAAATAACCAAATTTTAATTTTTTCTACACTTGCTGTTAAAATTAGAGATAATCTTAACAAAAATTGGTCAAGTTATTGGATTAACTAGGGTTAGCTCAGTCGGTAGAGCGTCCAGCTAGAAGCCACAAGGTTCCTAGTTCGATACCGGCTCTCACCAACTCAGCGTATGAGTAGCACAGGGATCTGTGCGGTAAAGTAAGGACCTGATGGTAGGTGTTGCGCTTCACCTCAGACGCAAAAACAATCTCCTTGGTCTAGCGCTAGTGAAAAGAGGATAGACTCCCTCGCTGATTGGCTGATACCGTCTTTAGGCCACCCCGACTACTTTTTATTAGATTAAGAAATGATATCGCTTTTTCTAAAACATCCTGTACATCTCAAATGATCTCAAATTTTAACAGTATTGGTAGAAACACTTTTTTACCTCTTTGACCCTAACGAGGCGCCTTGAGAATAAGCTAGGTGGGGGCTGCACAAGAATGCTGTGTGCGGTCTTGAACAAGTCGTGGAAACAGCACCCCACAAGGAAGCAGCTGTACGGCCACCTGCTCCCTATCTCACAAATCATCCGGGTGAGACGAACAAGGCATGCTGGACACTGCTGGAGAAGCAAGGACGAACTCATAAGCGACGTTCTCCTGTGGAAGCCAACACATGGACATGCTAATATGGGCCGCTCAGCAAGGACCTACATTGACCAACTCTGCGCGGATAATGGATGCTGCACAGAGGACCTCCCTGGGACACCTGTCTCCTATCTCACAAACCATCTGAGGGAGACGGACAAGGCATGATGGACACTGCTGGAGGAGCAAGGACGAACTCATAAGCGACGTTCTCCTGTGGAAGCCAACACATGGACATGTTAATGTGGGCCGTCCAGCAAAGATCTACATTGACCAACTCTGCGCGGATACTGGATGCTGTACAGAGGACCTCTCTGGGACAATGAATGATAGAGAAGGTTGGTGAGAGATTGTCATGGATATCCGTGCTAATTGCGTGACATGATGATGAGTAGAAACAAATGGAAATTCTACCTTTAATATTTAAACACCTTTACTTTTACATTGATGGGCCGGGTTAGCTCAGTCGGTAGAGCGTCCGGCTAGAAACCACAAGGTTCCTAGTTCGATACCGACCCTCGCCAATTCAGCGTATGAGTAGCACAGGAATCTGTGCGGTAAAGTAAGGAACTGATGGTAGGTGTGGCGCTCCACCTCAGATGCTAAAAAACAATCTCCTTGGTCTAGCGCTATTGAAAAGGGGATAGACTCCCTCGTTGATTGGCTGATACCGACTTTAGGCTGCCCGGACGACTTTACTTTTTACTTTTACTTACTTTTACAGTGAATGACACTTTTTTACGTTTTTATGGGCCATCCTCTAGGTTTCAAGAGCGCTTGTCCAGCGGAGATCCTTGGTAAAAATCCTTTGGTTGTTCCTTGGTGCTCCTCAGTATTGCAAGTCCTTCGTCAATGATTGCAAATAGACGTCTGTACAGCATCAGTGATTAAGTAGTCAACTAGCCACGCATTATGGCTGTTGATTGGTGGAAGAATAGACCACGTGACCTCGCCCAGTCTATAAATTTAGGTGGTGAATTGTAGCACACCTTATATACAAAAAAATGGAAGCGTGTGGTGTAATGGTTAAAGCCATGGGAAATGGACTTTTCACCCCGAGTTCAAATCCTGGGCGTGGTAATTGCATTTCACTTAGTGCTAATACCCCTGGGAAAGGTATGAATCCTACTCTCCCCCAGCTATGGATAAATAGTAGGGCAGACTGGGCTCTTTAACCTTGATTAGGCAACCGATCTAGGAGAAGGAAAACTCTGAATGCAAACCCGTTGAACTCCCCTTAAAAAATTCACCTTGTGTCACATCCTGCCCGTGTGGACGGGTTGGTAAATATATATATATACAAAAAATACTCCAACACACTTCTATACAAGTCAAGGAGAAGGAAAATTCTGAATTCAAACCTGTTAAAATTCCGCTTAAATAATTGACCTTGTATCACATCCCACTCGTGCGGAGGAGTTGGTAAATATATATAATAGCCTATATTGTTTATATAATAGTAACTTCTTTTCTAGAGAGTTTGATATTTAATAGGATATTGAAAGCCAATTCAATTTTACATCTAAGAAGATCAGTTAAAACCCCAGAAAGATTTTATTTTTTTAAAGTTCAACTTTCTTTTAAACTAAATCTCCGATCAAGATTAACTTTTACAGTTTCGTTATCTCCGCCGATTATCCTTTAATCTCAATTCTTTGTGAACGCCTCTTTCAGGAATTTAATCCTCTCTCTCAAAAATGTTCCGCGTTTTGTTACCATCTTAACCATTGGTCTCATTCTATGAGTTGCTGGCTGCAGATCGGAGATTATGCGGTGTTCTTATCCGTGATTGGACAATACGTTTTGACACGTCATCATCTAACCAATGAACGACTAGTTCTCTCGACAGAATATAATCTTTATCATCTAACTAGAAACGGCAACCCGGCGTCGCCTCGGCAGAGGATCCCCACCCCCTAAAATACAACAAAAAACAACAGCAACAAAACAAAACAAAAACGGTGCAATGGTTAGCAAGCAAGAGAGGTGTGGGCATGTGTGGGCTAGAGAGTACTATCTCTGACCCTTCTTCCTTATATCAGAACTGGAAGCGGCTACCCAGCATCACCTGGGTAGAGGAGGAGGTGAAAGACCCTGGTGTATTGATTTGTTTACAAATATATATTTTAATTTAATAGAGGATGCAAAGAATATAAAGATTGGTCACATTCTGTGTATTGCTAGTTTCAGATTATCGTCTTTTTTGATGGGCACCATTTATTTTCCCGCATTTACGGAAAGGCATTCAAATTCGAATGAAGAAGACCCAACAAACAATATTAAAGTACAAACTTATATAAAAAAAAACACAAGAGTTGCAAACTTAATGGTGTTGCGGCCAGACTTATCTGCTGAAATTCTGTTGTATACTCTCTTTACTTCTATTATTCTTCTGCTCATCTTTGGTATCTTACGTTCTTCTTCTAGCGTCTGGACTTTGTCTTCCATTGGGGATTTCTCTTTATCAGAAGCCCTGTGTCATTGGTAGTTTTTAGATAATAACCCAAGACTTCGATTTGCTTTAGATCATATTTTATTCCGAAATCCCCACCAGACTATCTGCGCAGATTGAGTCGGCTGTGCGCTTAACACGACTTACCACCTTCATGGTTTGGCCGATACTGAACTAAACTCTCTTTCTAATCTAAACCGGAAGAAGGGCCTTCTCCACCGATTCTCACGATATCCCCCAGAAGGAGGATCAGGCTGAGGTTCAAGTGTGGATTATGTTAAAGTTAGACAATCCTCAATATGTTAGCGTCCAATTCCAAAAATTGACGGAGTTATGTCGATTTTTAGCACTCCAAATTTGAGTAGAGTCGCGAAAAATGCCGACTTTTTGTAATCTATTTTTTTCTGTAAAATTAGTTCGAAAGCTTCCCTACTTCTAAAAATTGGTTTATAAAATCATTTTTGCCCTAGAAATCCAAAAATGCTATAAAAAGTCTTAAAGTCAACCAATTTTAAGTTATTGATGATTTCTTTTTTTATAGCAAGATCAACCTCCCGGTTTGGCACTGCATCTATGACAAAAATTGAAGGGGTGGGTGACAATTTTCCTTTTTCTGGATGATTTAACATGTAATTACCCATGTATAATTTCATATTGAAATCAAATTTTAAGATAAAACTGCTAGTTTTAAGATATTGCTTCAATTGCATTTGCAAACTTATTGTAGAATATTTTTTTAAAGTGGGAAGTGGAACGTTGATTATCAGCTGAGTGAGTCTGATAATTTAACAGAGTCAGCAAGTCTTATAAGTTAGGAACCAAAAATGCCTTCAAACTATAATTGCGATTCGTGAGAATTCTACACGAACGAACAATGTGTGAAATATACAAGAAATCTACTGTATATACAAGTGGTTCTTAACCGGGAGAATATGACCAGAGGACTATATAACGTTTTTTTGGGTGTGTGTGTGGGGTGTGTAAAAGCAAGCAAAAATATATTTAATCCTAAAAAATGCAATAGGGTTTTTTAAATATCAAATGATTACAAACCTCTAGGAGTAAAGTTATAAGCTGTGACACACTGATACACTGATGTTCGCATTCATTATTATAGATATAAACATCAAAATTATAAAATAGTATTATTAATACTCGTGTTCTTTAATTGTACGACCGTTATCATCTTGCAACACCCTCTGGCTAAAAATGAGACCGTCCAAATCGTTCAAGATGAAATCTATATACATTTAAGGAACACGAGTATTAATATATAGATTGAATAATGTACACATGGATAAACTCCTGACCGAAACACGTATAAGTTAAATTAATTAAAATACCCTATTTTATCCATTCAATACTTTCTTTCCTTTATTTCTCTTTTCAACACACACACACACACACACACACACACACACACACACATATATATATATATATATATATATATATATATATATATATAGTAGACTCTCCTATTATGCTATGTTGTGCATGTTGTCAAGAAGACATTTTGATGAAGCCTGCGAGCCATGAAGCCACACTGACAAACGAAATGATCCAAGGCAGGATTTAAATGTTTTTCTTTTAAAGTTTTGCGGAGCCGATCTCTATGCCTCAGTCTATTTTGTTCAAAGCTCTTTATTTAGCGAAACAGGTCTTACGCCATTCCTTCCGATCTGATGCTAGATCTTCCCAAGCACTCAGGTCAATATCGGGGCGTTTCAAATTGTCCTTCAATTTGTCCTTGTAGCGTAAGAGAGGACGTCCAATGGTACGCTTAGCATTTGGTAGTTGCCCGTATAAAAACTTCTTTGGAAGCCTGTTCTCATTCATACGGACAACATGACCAGCCCACTTAAGTTGAATCTTGGCTAGTAGGGTTTCGATGCCAGCAATATCACATCTTTTTAAAATTGTTCTACTTTTTACTTTGTCATCCCATTTTATACCGCAAATGACACGAAGACAACGCATGTGAAATGCGTCAAGTTGGTTTATGTGCTTGCGGTAAAATGTCAATTTTATAATTTATATATATATATATATATATATATATATATATATATATATATATATATATATACGCTTCTGTTTCCTTATAATTGTTGAATTATTGCATTGAATTTGTATAAAAATGTAACAACTATTCTGCGACAGATGTATTGTTAAATTTGTTATCCGGAAGAAAAATTTTAAGATCAAATACATAGAAAATTAGAAGATAATTTCGCCATTCTTGATGATTGAAACCTTTGCAAAAGTTTCCACAACAAAGTGAGGTGAAGCAATATGGCTTCTGATTAACAACGGGAGTTGAAATCTTTGTCGATAATACCATTGTCCACGCATTGAGGATTATGGAAATGAAAAACAAAGTTTGCCCCGAGCAAAGGAAATCATATCGTTCCATTAAGATAGGGAAAATAATAAACCGCGACGCGAACGAGGCAGACGACATCGTCGGCCATTTTTATATGAAATGGTCGTCATTCTTTTGAGTTGGTTTTATTCATTCGTCCATTGCAGACATCACTCTCTCCACGCGTTTCTTTTGTAGATAGATATTTTTGGTTTTCTTTTGTTTTCTTTTTACTTACTTATTAAAAAAAAATCTTTGTGCCTTTGATTTTGAATAGAGTTTAGAATAAATAAATAAGTTTATTTACTTGATTATCTATAGATCTATCTTTCTCAATCTAGGGATTATCTATCTATTCATCTCATTCTATCTATCTATCTATCTATCTATCTATCTATCTATCTATTCTCTCTCTCACTGTTGATTATCTATCTATCTATGTATGTATCTATTTCAATATATATATATATATATATATATATATATATATATATATATATATATATATATATATATATATATATATATATTAATGTGTATGGTTGGCACTAGTATACTAGAAAAAGTAATAGTAATCCAACGTACAGTGTTATTAGAAGAGTGCTCAATATCTGTGATAGAGCGTTGATAGTTGTAATACCGCTGGTTGTAATACCGTTCCCGTAATTAAAATAAATAAAAGCAAAAACTTTTATTTGTTTTTTGATTTCATTGAACTATATATATATATATATAAATATATATATATATATATATATATATGCCATTAATTCTTTATATATATATATATGTGAAAATAAAAGGAAATTAATCCGACAGTGTGAATTTGATATATTGAAAAAACAAATGATGTTTACAAATGCTTGGGATTCTCTCCTGATGATCCCAAGCATTTGTAAACATTTGTAAACAATTCACATACCTAGGGAGTAATATCTCATCCACAGATAGCGATGTTAATACACGAATAGGAAAGGCGTGGATGGCCACGAACAAATTATCTGTCATATAGAAATCTGATCTCACTGACAAGCTAAAGCGACATCTCTTCCAGGCTGTAGTCATATCAGTACTGCTGTATGGCTGCACCACCTGGACCCTAATGAGGCGCCTCGAGAGTAAGCTAGATGGGAGCTGCATAAGAATGCTGCGAGCAGTATTGAACAAGTCGTGGAAACAGCACCCCACAAGGGAGTAGCTGTATGGTCACCTGCCCCTATCTCACAGAGCATCCGAGTGAGACGGACTAGGCATACAGGACACTGCTGGAGAAGCAAGGACGAACTCATAAGCTATGTTCTCCTGTGGAAGCCAACACATGACATGCTAGTGTGGGACGCCCAGCAAGGACCTACATTGACCATATGTAAAGATGCTGACTGCAGAGAGGAAGAACTCCTAGGGCAATGAATGATAGGGAAGGTTGGCGCGAGATTGTCATGGATATCCGTGCTGCCTGCGCGACATGATGATGATATGGAGTACCGGAAAGTCCTGTCCCGATTTTTGTTAGGAATAATAATTGAAAGAAATATTACTGACAAATTTTTATTGCTCAACAAAATAGTCATCATCATTAGATATAACCTTTGTCCATCTACTTGAGAGCTTTTTAATCCTCTTTCAAAAAAAATTACATCTTTGGAAGAAATAAAGGAATTCAACTCCGCTTCAACCTCGTGAACATTTATGAAATCTTTTTCCACTGATGAAATGCTGTAAAGAATGGAATAAATGAAAATCTGATGGAACAAGGTCTGGCGAGTATGGAGGGTGAGGAAGAACTTCCGAACCTAAGGACTTTATTTTTTCTTGAGTTTGTTTGGCAGAATGGGGTCTTGCGTTAAAAGGAAACTATTGCAGATTGTTGCCCGCATTGCTTTGTTGGCCGGAGAGAGTTCATGAGGAACCCACCTACCCTCTCTATACACCTTTTCAATTTTTTTCTGATGCTCCTGAACAGTAAACCAAGGTGCATCAAGTCTTTGGGACAATGTTCTGATTGTTTGTCGAGGATCTTCTTCCACTGCAGCTTTCAAAAATCCAAAAGACTGGGTCTCTCCGATCGAGGCTCATCAGTAAAGTCGAAATTGCCTACTTTATATTTAAAAAAACCCATCTACAGCAGTTTCTAACACTCACACCTTCTGGATAGACAGCGGTTATGTTTTTCACCGCAGTTGTTGGATTGCTACCTTTGTGGAATTCATACAACATGCAATGACGCATATGATTCACTTTGAAACTTTTGTCTTCCATCGGCTATAGATGTTCTTAGACTATCAACAGCAGTAGATTTAACTAAATGTGAAGTTTAACTGAGAATCTGGCATCTAATTTGACCTTGAAAACAGCTGTCTAGACTTAATCTGGTGTTTTAATTTGGTTAAAGTAAAGAAAGGGGACATAACTTTCCGGTACCCCTAACACACACACACACACACACACACACACATATATATATATATACATATATATATATATATATTAAAATAAGTGTATTTTGGCAGCATTTTTTCTTTTATACAAAGTTTTGTTGAACTGTACAGACAATTCTTGTCGGACGAGTTTTTGGTTGATCCTTTCTAGTTTTCGGGCCATCTTTTTGGTGTCGGGGTGGAACTGGTGTAACAGTCCACCAAAGGTTCCGATACGAGCGCTTTCGGCAATACAGTTTGCCATCATCAGGTAGGAAACGATGGTATGGTTTCGTGTCTCGTTTTTAAGGAGAACGAGTAGTAGCAAGGAATTAGAAGTGGGAGGTAATAACAATTGGTAGTGGGAGGTTGTAGGAATGGTAGTGGTTCAAACGAACGATGCAGTAGTGATTTTTTGTGGGAGTGGGCACAAGTTGTGAGACCAATATTGTGTATGAATTCAAATGTGCCGTAGGAGACTGTCTCTCCAAAATTAATAACACATATATTGGCCACACGACGACCACATTATCACGCAGATTGACATTACACTTATCTGATTCCAGCTCCATTAATCAACACCTTAAAACACATTCATGCCCCCATCTACCTACAGAAAAATTCTAACCGAAAATACACGCACACTACATAAAGACAAAAACAAACAAAAACTTCAAATAATCGAAGCTTTATATATCAAACAAAAAAAACCTACATTAAACAAAATAAACTTTGAAGTAAGTCAACATGTTCTCAGATGCTTATAATTTTCCGCCTATCCTCTTTCCACTATTCCCCAACCCTTCTCACAACTTGTGCCCCCCTCCCACAAAAAATCAATTGTTGTAGTTAACTATGAACCACATAACTTTGAGGCGTAACACAGATTTTCAAAGATACATGGTTTAAAGTTAATTGACCTGAAAAATGTAAAAGTTTTTAAATAAAATAACTGGTACATTAAATATTTTATTCATTAATATATCAACACTGAACATTTTATTAAATTCAGTTAACTCCTTGATTTTTGGTATTGTTTTTTCTTTCGGCGGGGTGACATACGATGGTGGAATTTAGGTCCGTTTAGTTCGATTTAACCTGAATATTTATCTACAAACTATTCCCTTACAAGACAACGACTCCATTTCGTCTCTTGCTTCTCTCAAGTTACAGAATCATGACATCGATATTTTTGCACTTGTCTCGAAGGATCATCAGGGTCAGTGGAAATAAATTGTTTTGGTTTGGCAAAAATGAAGAAGGACCCCATCTCTATCATGTGTCAGCTTTGTCATAAAATCTGCGCTTACAAAAACCTTTGTCTTCTCTTTCAGAAGGTGTCTATGATTGCATTATGACAATGACCCTTGACCTAAATAAGAACTCTTCTGTCATTTTTGGGGAGCTTTTATTTAGCCTATGTCAATCTTTTGAGCTGTTACGCTTCAATAGGATCTCGACCCAATCAGGAAAAGGATGAATTTTATGAGCAATTATGACGTGTCTATTTTCGATCACTGTCAGTTCATATCTCTCTCTCTCTCTCTCTCTCTCTCTCTCTCTATATATATATATATATATATATATATATATATATATATCTTTCTCTTACTCTCTCTTTACCCCCCCTCTCTCTCTATCTATCTATCTATGTCAGTTCATATCTATCTATCTATCTATGTCAGTTCATATCTATCTATCTATCTATCTATCTATCCGTTTATATATACATCTCAATGTTCTGATAAATATGTATCTACCCCAGTCTGTTCATATCTAT
>CM042172.1:172500-177500 GCA_023376005.1 Doryteuthis pealeii
CAGCAATACCTACATTGACCAGCTCTGTACGGATACTGGATGCTGCGCAGAGGACCTTTCAAGAGCAATGAATGATAGGGAATGTTGGTGAGAGATTGTCACGATGATGGTGATGATGAAGATGACTATACAAATTATAAATAGAAAGTTTTAATTACCAAAGATTTAATCAATATCCACATCAATATCGCTCGGTGTTTCATTTAGCCATGATAGTCATACAGACAGACAGAAACACACCAACTTCGGCAATAATCGTATTATATATGTATATATGTGTATATAATTGGTAAATTATTGTCCAAGGTATCTGTGCATACCTATGAGTTTCATCAGACCGCTAACTTTATTGAAAATGGTAAACAGAAAGATTATGGGGCTTTATATTTGACAGGTTCATATCTTCTAAAGTAGACTTTGCTCCCACACAAAATTCTTTAATGAACTTAGGCAGACATAGTAGATGTTAATAAAAAAACATTATGAAAATTGAAGAGGACATATTTTCGATAGACTGACAGTAAGCTACATAGGTGAAAAGTTGTTGATTTTGGAGTCATGCATTTGGGTGGGCAAAATAAAAATTTCTATCAGGTATAGGGTTAAAATAGTTGGATATTTGGATTCTACAGTCCTTATTTAGCCCTACATACTAAATTTCAGAAATATTGAATGTATGAAAGTATTTAAAAAAAAAAACCCTGAGATTTTGCGACACCGCACAGCCTTAATTTTGAGGCAAAATAGGAAAATTATATCCCCTCCTCTAAAATCAGAACGGTAAGGTTTAAGACAAAATAATTTGGCACACTTTCCTAATTCATGAAGGGGAACATTTGTGCCAAATTTCAGGTAATTCGGTGTTGGTGGGTGTAACGCCCTGGTGAACTGACATGGAATGACCCAGCATTAAAACACGAAGCCCTCTGGGTACGCATTCTAGGCAATGCACCTACACTGGCTGAAATTAAAAAAAAAAAAGATTCATAATTATATATATGTATATATTGGTAAAGAAAAAGGCTTAGAAATATGCCATTTTGCGGTTATAGATCTATTACTGCCCACAGGTATCTGTTCATAACTATGAGTTTTCATCAGACCCTAACTTTATTGAAAATGGTAAACAGATTATTCATGAGGCTTCATATTTAATTCTCCCAGGAACTCCAGAAAATGAATCGGGTTTTAGTTCCTCTCATCGTCTTAAGTGGTGGTGTTTATGACTAGGGAATTATTTAAACCTTTTTAAATAATTCCCTAGTGATTGTTGAGAAATTTTTAGTATATAAGGTGTGTGCTAGATCCTCGCCCATACTTATAGACTAGGCAAGATCATGTGATCTATTTCTTAGCCAATCACTGGCAGTACTCTGAGGCTGATACAATACTTAACCGACCCCACTGGTCATAATTACTGTAGCGTTCATCGAGGACGGACATAAGATTAAAACACTGGACCTTTACCAATACGCAGGATAGGACTTATACGCTTACCAAAGGATTCCATAACACATGACTTTCTTTAAGCCCTTTTCAACTGGCCAAGGATGGCACTTAAAAAATTTACAGTGATGGTTTCCCCTCAATAAATTCTTACTTAGAGGGCTCAACCACCTTGTTTCCCAGGTACACTATGACTCGGAGAGGTATTATCTGTTAGGGTCGCGTTAAATAGAACAAAAGAGTGGAAAAATGTGTTAGAAAAACTGAGTTTAGAAAAATATTTTTGAATACCTATCAATAATGTATAAAACAAAATTTCGTCAGCATAAAATAACCCAACAAGGGTTGACATGCCGTAAAATCCAACCAACCAGCCAACCAACCACCAATCTCAAATGATCTTGGAGATCAATATCACCACATTGTCTAGGAAACAGGGGTCCAATCAATATCACCCCCCCCAAATCCATGGATCTTTTCATATGGCCATGATCTTCACACACACTAACACACACACACACACACACACACACACGCATACACAGAGACACACACACACACACACGCGCGCGCACACATCCACACAAACAGACACAGGCATACACACACACGCACACACACACGCACACACACGCACACCACACACACACACACACGCACACGCACATCACACACACACACACACACACGCACACACGCATACACACACAAACATACACACACATGCACAGAAACACACACATGCGCACACATACGCACACAAACACACACACACGCATACACACGCACACACACACACGCACACACACGCACGCACCCCCCACACACACCAACTTCGGCAATAGTCGTATTGATTTTAGTCGAAGTATCTCATACATTTCGAATAATCAAACAAATAACAAAAGTCCAAATAAACTTTTAACGGAAAAATCCTAAGAGTTTTTGACCCCAGGGCATGCGTAGGAATCTTTTTTCTCATTAGCGTCAACTATTCATTTCTACCATCTGTATATTCTCAGCCCTTCAGCTGTGAACAACGAGTGAGGGACAAAAAATAATATTTAAATTTATAGAAAATACAATCACGTTCAAAACATCGGTTCCCGCTAGATTAACAAAGTTAAGCAGCGATGGGCTGTTCAGTACATAGATGCCTGACCATTTAATTAGTGACTGTTTTTTTACGGCAGGTCAAGCCTTGTTGGGTTATTTTATGCTGAAGACATTTTCTTTTATTCGTTCTTGATGGGTACTCAATTTTTTTAAACTCATTTTTTAAATACCCTTTTTAAAACTTAAAAGAAAAAATTAACCCATAGATTGGACTCTAAGGGGTATTCCACATTCCCTAGAGCTCCAGAATTGGAACTTCACAATAGCGAGTACCTGATATCAAAATGACTTGATTCGGCATTAAATTACCCGAAAAGGGTTGATATGCCATTAAACAAAACAACTAACAAAACTATCTATCTATCTATCTATCACGCTCAAGTCACGCTGAAAGCACCAGTTCCCGAAGTTAAGCAGCGATGAGCCTGTTCAATGCTTAGATGGGTGACCATTTAAGTAACAGCAGGTACAGTAAGCAACTTGAATAAAAAATGACTTGATTCAGCATTAAATGACCCGAAGAGGGTTGATATCCCGTAAAACAAAACAACGAAAAAAAAACGATGAAAATATAATACAGTGGTATCTTGACTTACAAGTGCCCCAACATTTGAGTTTTCCGAGTTACAAGCTGTCACAAGGTCGATTGTTTGCTATGTGTTCAGGGCTAGAATTTGAACACAAGCGAGCTTCGGATACGCTTATGTTAATAAGTTCACTAAAAACATTTAAGTTTCCAAAATTGTTACGCCAAAAAATAATGTTAATAAAAAATTAACATTAAGAATATTACAGCATATAATTCATTATATTCTATTTTATCATGTTTTGTACAACATAGTGATATTTTTCTTATTAAAAAAAAAAAACAACAAAAATCAGTTTGTTGGGGGTGGTGGGTGGATCGTCTTAATAACATTTCAGTTTATTTCAATGAGGAAAATTAAACGGAAAGAATTAAACTCGTAAGACAAGGCTCCACTGTAATACGTTTTACTGGATTTACATTATCGCCACAACACACACACACACACACACACACACACACACACACACGCATACATACACACAAACATATATATATATATATTTACAACCCTTCCTCACGAGCAGGATGTGACACAAGGTCTATTTTTTTAAGCGGAGTTTAATAGCTTTGAATTCAGAGTTTCTAATCAAACGGAAAGAATTAACTCGTCAGACAATGTCCCACTGTATAAGTTTTACTCGATCACCACACACACACACACACACACACACACTCACATACACACACATATATATATATATATATATATTACCAACCCTTCCGCACGAGCAGGATGCGACACAAGGTCAATTTTTTAAGCGGAGTTTAACAGATTTGAATTCAGAGTTTTTCTTCTCCTATACTGGTTTCCTAGTCATGGTTAAAGAGCTCAGTCTGCCCTACTATCTATCCATAGCTAGAGGAGAGTATCTGGATGCATACCTTTCCCAATAGTATTAGCGCTATGTGAAATGCAAACAACTCCGTCCAGGATTTGAACTCGGGTCGACAAGTCCATTTCTTACGACTCTAACCATTACACAACGCGCTCCCCCCATAATCGCCATATTATATTCACAAGGGAAGATAAGTCGTGTGGAATGAACAGAAGAAGAAGAGAAGAAGAAGAAGAAGAAGAAGAAGAAGAAGAAGAAGAACAGATTAACGTTGTGTCGCCAATATGGCCAGACGTAGATTAGTGTGTGTTTTTTGTTAATTAGTGTCGAAAGGGTTAAATATTTTATGATGTAAATTGGTGATGAAACTTTGTTGTTTTAATCTGTTGTTAATTCCCGGGAGATTGGAATTGGCGGGAAAAAGTTGACATTGTTATTTTGGTGAGAGAGAGAGAGAGAGAGAGAGAGAGAGAGAGAGAGAGAGAGAGAGAGAGAGGTGTAAAGAAGAAGAAGAAGAAGAAGGGTTGAGTAAGACGACTTCACTACTGAAAAGCGAGTTCGAGCCTTGCCGGATGCCCATAATTGCAACCTATAATAGGATTATTGTCACATCCGGTATTTGACGAGACTGTTCAGCAATCAGCGAGGGAGTCTATCGAGACAAGGAGATGATTTTGCGTCTGATGGTTCCCTGTGCTACTCATTGAGTTGGCGAGGGTTATCGAACTAGGAACCTTGTGGTTTCTAGCCGAACGATCTATCGACTGAGCTTCCTCCACGCATGGGCATAAAAATAATGGTTAGTTAGCAAGTTAGTATCGCAGATCCATTTCTACTGCAAACCCTCGTTGGATGCCGCATACATGCGACCTTGTGTCACATCCTACCCGTGGCGAATGGATTGGGTGAATACACACTTCTGGATTTGTACAAATCTAATCTTAGTAAATAGTCACTTTCGACGGTAACAGACAAAGCTGTATAGAGACAAAAAAGATCTTTTAGGTTTTCTTTCT